>CAUYQG010034738.1:0-17757 GCA_963574415.1 Tarsius wallacei | reverse complement strand
TGCTTGCCCAGGCGGGTCTCGAACCCACGGGCTCAGGCAATCCACTCACCTCAGCCTCCCAAAGGCGTGGGATTACAGGTTGAGCCACCGAGCCCGGCAATGCTGTTCATCTTAAAGTCCACTACTCATACTCATGTATCACTAGTATTGCCACTGTTGATTTCTTTTGTTTTACATATGTCTAGCACATTGCCTTTTCCTTCTTATCAAATTTATCACTTTGTTTTAAATATGTTTTCTGTAAGCAGCATAAAGCTAAACTTTGTTTCTTAACCCTCTCTAAAGTCTCTGACCTTTAAAGGGAGAAATTATTTTATTCATGTTTAATATAACAACTGAAATACTTGACTTTGTTCCCTCTGCTTCCCTTTTTGATAATATATATTTTACTTTATATTTCTTCTTCAATAGTTTTTCAGGTTTCATCAGGTTGTTATTTTCTTCTTTAATTTTGTCTTTATTAATTGAAAGTTCTATGATTTTCTATTTCCTTGAAGGTTGCTTTCTTTTCACAGTGCTTATTCTGACACACACTTATCTGCTAATATTTGAAAACAAGATATTAACTATTCCCTTCATCTTCTGCCTCCATGAGACTCTTAAGAATACTTTGTCTTTCTCTCTTTATTCCCTTCTTCACATTCCTATCACTCAGAGGAGACTGAGAATCATTGCTTCCCACGCTCAAATTGGCTTTATTGAAAACTTTTTTTTTTTCTTACATTGATTTTCTTTTCCTTTCTGGAATATGACTTACTGGTATTTTTGTTTTCTGTATCTCACTTCCTCATCTTTAAGATCTTTTCCTTCATGTTTTCATTTGTGTATGTTGGATCTGAGTTTGAGTCCACGAATTTAGATTTCAACACTGCCTTTTTCTTCTTCAATCAATCTATTGGATTTTTAAGTCACAAAATTCTTGTGTGCTTTAAGTTTTGTTTGTTGTTTTGGGTACTGTGCTTGATTCTTAATTGCTCATGTTATTTTTAAATGTTCAGAGTTGTGGTTTATTTCCTCCAAAAAGCTCTGTTTTCCTGGACACCCTGTGGTGTTTGATCCTTTTCTCTGACTTGAAGCTCCCTGCTCCCCTCCATTCTGCTGCCATCATGAATGGGATTAATGCCCTTGTAAAGGAGACCCCAGAGAGATCCCTCACCCTCTCTACTGTGTGAGGTTACAATGAGGAGATGGCTGTCAACGTGGAAGCGGGCTCGCACTAGAAACTGATCCTGCTAGTCCCTTGATCTTGAACTTCTCAGCCTCCCAAACTAAGAAACACATTTCTGTTTTTTTTTTGTTTTTTTTTTAATGTCACCCAGTATATAGTATTTTGTTAAGGTATGTTGAAGGAAACACTAAGAACATTCTTAAAGAGATGGAAGGTAGAACATTTTCTACAACAGTGGGCAGGCTTGGTGGTCTAGGAGGCAGTCAATACCCTCAATCCAGGTCGACTCACTATCTGCTTTCCTTGGAAGTATGGGGTGTCTTAATCCCCTTGGTGGGCTCCTCTTTGGTTTATTGGGGCAAGGAAGACGGCTTTGCAGTGATTTGTATGCTATAACTTTGATCATGATGAGCCAAGCTCCTCTGCATCCCCTAAATTCTATCCCCTGCTCAAGGAATGCCCAGAGTCTATCCAATCCCTCATGCGACCACTGGGAAAAAAGATCCAAGCTCAGCTCTTGTCCAGAGCCCAAAACATTAATGATCCCTCTGTATCTGCAAGCGCAGCATCTTTGGACACAGGAAAGATGGAGAAGTTGGCATTCAAAGCGAAGAAAAAGTGAAATTTAAGGTCCAGTCATTATCTCCTAGAATCCTTTACACACAATACTTTAAAAACAGAAACAAAAGTGGTCTTTTAAAAAGGCCTTTTCCAGAAAGAAGAATGAAATCATGTCCTTTGCAGCAACGTGGATGCAGCTGGAAGCCATTATTCTAAGTGAATTAACACAGAAACAGAAAACTAAATGCTGTAGGTTCTAACGTATAAGCAAGAACGAAACAGTGGGTGCACACAGGCATAAGGACGGGAACAACAGACACTGGGTACTTCTAAAAGGGAAACGGAGAGCAGAGGCAAGGACTGGAAAACACCCATTAGGTATCACGCACACCATTTGGGTGACTAAACAGAAGGCTTAATAGAAGCCCAGACCTCACTATCACTCTATAAACCATGTAACAAAACTGCATATGGACCCCTTGCATCTAAAATTTTTTTAAAAGTCATTTTGTTTTGTTTGCTCTCTCTATAAATATGAATAATAAGCATAACTAATTTTTGCCTTATAAATGCTGAAGCAGAGTCAGAAAGTCAAAATTAGGAGTCAAAAATCTTTCTAAAGTTAAAAGTAGCAATTAAATACTTAAGGTAATATTTTATTCAAGTTAGTTTTTTCATCCTTAAAGCAATGACCTGAAATTCTCTACAAATACTCTAGAATATTGGAGGGAGGCAGTTTAGTTATTGTTACTCTAGGATATAAAAACAGTGTAGTCAGTGTTACTCTAAAATGTTGAAAAAGAAAAAAAGTGTGGTTAGTGTTACACTAGGATCTTAAAAAAAAAAACAGAAAAAGTTTAGTTAGTGTTGTTACAGTTATTATGATATCTCAAAGTTTAATAAAAGCCACTGGCTCTATAAAAATATTTCCAGGACATTTTAAGTTAACCAATGTGTTGGGCCAGATTTATGTCATTTTGACCTTGGCCTCTTAATTTCTCATGAATAGAATGAAGAGAAGAAAAGAAACAAATACAAAATATGTTAACTGTAGCCAGACACAATTTTTAAGAGAAGAGACATCAACCATCATCAAAAGGCAGTGTTTGCCCTAACCATTAAACATTTGTATTTAATCATCCTCAATCCAGTTTACTGAGGATGCTCAAGTAATCCACAGTCTAGATATTCAGGGCAATGAAATCCAGGGTATTCTGCAGACCTAGTTAACTCATAATGCATTTTCTTTGACTTTGAAAATGATTTTAGAACTCTTATAAAGTTATGCCAAAAGAACTTTTTGGCCAAAATGTTGGAACAATGTAGCTAGAGCAGCCTTAATGATCACTTCTGTGGGGCATAACTGAGATACATTTTCCATATGATCTGAAACAGGTATATACAACAAGAGTGACAGTAAATATGTGTGAAACATTCACAAGATATATAAATAAGAGAAATTAGAAACAAAGGTATTCAACCCAGGGGAGAAAAATAGCCTCTCAAGTGATTCTTTCAATTTTCAAGGCTATTACCTCTAAAATATTCTGTAGTGCATATTCATATAATCATAGGAAGGACATTTGGCTTGGCAGACATAGCTCTTGAGTCAAAACAATTCAACCTACTCCAAGTTCCTTACTGCTTGCTGCATAGCTCCATATGGTGCTTCTGCCAGCCTCCCAAAATCAACTCATCCAAACTTGGACACATTTTCATCTATCCCCTCTTTCCTCATAACTCATTTTTCCTCTAGCAGTCTCTCTCTCTATTGATATTTCCACCTAGTCACCCGAGCCAGAAAAGTTGGAAAGATACCTCATCTTGCCACACTCCTTAGATTCCAGCCACACTGGACCACTTGCATGTCTCTGAACATCCTAGGTTCCTGGCTTTGCATACACTGTTCATTTAGCCCAAGACTTCCCCAAGCAAATGTTACCTAAGGAAATAATGTTCCTTCTTCAAGGCCCACATCAAATGCCACTGCCATAATTCTGCCCTTGGATCTTCGCTTGCACAGTTTATCACTCTCTTTCTGTCTCCATTTTGTTCATTTTACATGGATGTATCTCTCACCAGATCATACCCTGAAGAGTTCAGGGATTGGGCTCCAATGATCTTTTTACCTTTCAAAGTTTAAATGTAGGGCCTTCAATGAACAGCATAATCAACAAAAATATTTGTTCATTCTAAACATATTATAGCACAAACATACTGTTCCGCCCCACTCTTGAAATCCAGAAGCAGTGAGAAATCTAGTAATTTGAGATTTTTAAGACAGGGACGTGAACTCAGATTTGTTCATTATTTACTAAGTGCCAGATGTTTCTGATAACCTGTTGGTGCCAGAAACCTGCTTGCTTGTTTCTTCTGCAATGATCTTGCACAGCTGTCATTGTTATTTCCACTTCTGAGTTGCAGATACTGAGGTTCAGAGGGTAAGTAACTTGCCAAAGGTCAAATAACAAGTAAAGAAGGTGATTTTGAACTCCCTTCTATATGACTTTGACTTTGGAGAGCTCTGCCCCTTCACTGCCCTCCCACATTCCACAGCCTTGGATCCTGTGCTTGTTACCTTTTATATGAATTATTGTTGTTCCCCCACCCCCAAGAGAGGTAATGTGATTTATTTACCTTTTTCTTGATCCACCTTTGTATTAGTTTTCTACAGCTGCTGTAACAAATTACTACAACCTTAGTCACTTAACCCAAATGTATACTGTTACACTCCTGGAGATCAGAAGTGTAAAATTTTAGCTCCTTTAAAAAGTGAGGTTTTTTTTGTTAAAGGAGCTAAATTTTAGGTGTCAGCAAGGATGGTTGCCTTTGGAGGCTTCAGGGGAGAATTTGTTTTCTGCTTCTTTTACCATCTAGATACTGCCTGCATTCCTTGGATCGGGTCATGTCACTCTATCTCTGCTTCTGTTGTCATATAGCCTACTGCTGTCTTTGACAATCTTGCTTCCCTCTTAGAAGGACGCCTGTGATTATAGTGAGCCCAGTTGGAAAAGGGACATTCAATATAATGTAACATTGATAGATTCTGGGGATTAGGATGCGGACACCTTTGAGGGTCATGATTCAAACTACCTCACCCTTGTAACTGAAATATGGGTTAGTAAAATAAGATCTTTTCTTTGCAGTAGCACAGGAAGATAATTGGTCAATAAAGAGGTTGAATCAGGGATTTCCAATGCTGTAAGTAGTTCAGCGTAACACACAATTGAACCAACTAGCCAAAAGCAGAGACACCTGTTTAAAAAAATACCTGAACCCTGAATAATTGTGATAAGTATATGTAAGTACTTATTGACTTTATAAAATTCAAAATACACTAGATGTCACTTGTGGCATGTAACTGGTCCAAGAGCTCCATTGCCATTATGCTTTTATAAAATGAAATTTATGTTATTTGCTCCATGTTGCTGTGTAGTGGTCCTTTTTGAATTTCAATAAATACCCTGTGGTCACATTTCTCCATAAAAATCTCACCTTCCTTGCAAGTATGTGTTTTGTATTTCTTGTTTTTTTTGTGTTTTTGTTTTTTTTTTTTGAGTTGGAGTCTCACTGTCGCCCAGACTGGAGTGCAGTGGCCGCTCCCGGCCACCGCAGCCTCGACCTGCTGGGCTCCGGCGATCCTTCCGCCTCAGCCTTCTGAGTGGCCGGAATTACAGGCACGCGCTACCACGCCTGGCTGATTTTTTTTGATTCATTGTAGAGATGAGGTCTTGCCAAGTTGCCCAGGCGGGTCTCGAACCCGTGGGCTCAGGCAATCCACTCACCTCAGCCTCCCAAAGTTAAAGAGAGCCATTTACCATTCAGATGTGTGAGAGACAAAGTGTTTTGTGTTTCTAACTTTGTCTCTCACACATCTGAATGGTAAATGGCTCTCTTTAACTTCTTTCTTTGTTAGCTCCTTCAAGTGAACTAATCATTGGAGCCACTCATGTGATAGACTGGCAGTTAAAAGACTCAAATGTCAAGATGTTTTTATCAGCCACATCAACAGTAGCTTTCAGATTGAATAGTTTTCTCTCTGGTGTATGTCAAATCTTTGGTGTGGTTTTTTTCTCCCTCATAAAATAGAAATTGCTTTGCTTACATGCTAATGGGAACTTCCTTGTCCAATTGTTCACACATCTCATCTAGAATATCCTTCACCTGTTAGAGGAAAGAGATGATGGGATGTATTATCCTGTAGCTGATGAATGCCCATCAGCCTTGAGAAGCAAATATACCTCCTTGTGTATGTGATTGTAATAGAATGCCATTTTGTGGTTTGTGGAAAAAGAAGTGTTTTAGAGCCAACCCACGTGTGTTTTCAAATTTCATATCAATATACAGTCGGCTTCTGAGCTGCTCACTTGCTTGCTGGCATGGATCCCATTTTCACATGCAATTTCTTTATGAATTGAAGGAAATCTGTAGGCAGGCATCTAGCTGCTTAGGAAAAGAAATTCACCTATTTTGAGCATGTGCCTGGCTGTAGGTGCAGAACAAAATATAGAGGTACACATCTCAGATCATCAGTGAGGCTTTATTTTGAAAGCTAGATTATATTTTTCTTCCCCATGCCTCCCAACTTGAATACTTCTATTAGAATATTTTTTTCCTATTTAAATACTGCTCTTCTCCATAATCACTAATATAATGACCTATCTGAAAATGCCCTAGGTCATCAAACCATTTGGCACCAAAAACCTATTTGAGACCCATTATTTATGGACAGCAGTGTCTACTTGAATAAATAAATGTCATATGCTCAAATCCATGAGCATATGTGAATGAAGAGATATAGCATATCGATATTGCCGTGGTCCATCATGGCAATGTAGGTGGCATTACATCAGCTTACGATTTCAATGGCCTGCTGCAGTTTAGAAATTTTTTTTAAAAATCGCTATCTGGAAACCTCTCAAACCAACAAAAATGTAATCAGCTTTTTATCTGTGGTTAGGCATGCGAAGTCAGTGGTGGATTTTCTATCCTCAATGCTCTCGGCCTCTTGTTAAAATATTTAGGGCGCTCCTATGGGAAATACTATACCTAGATTGAACCTGTTTACATTAGGAAGTGAAAAATCTGCTCTTTGTATCCTGTTAGCCACAAACGCATCCTTGTCTCATAGAGTCACTTCCCCTAGAGGATTATGGGATACTGCTTTCCTCCAGTTCTGGAATATCCTTCTACTGAATGTCTGAAGCCACAGGGACTTACTACAACCTTGTTGATTATTTGAATTCAGCATACAATTTTACATCATGTAACTTTAACTTCCATTCAAGTGGTAACATACTAATTTGATATCTAGCAGTATTCTAAATAATGTTCTTTCGATGATTATGAACAAAAAAATTCTATACTGGAAAATACGAGAGAAGTGTTCCCAGGATTGATAGCTTGTCTTAGGTAAGTAACTGCTACATTTAAAAAAGTTACTTCATTATAATTTTTGTTTATTCACTGATCTACATTTATGAAGGATAAGCTACTACATAGCTGAAGTTTGGAAAGGGGAAGAAGTGATGTTCTCTCCTGTTGAGAAGTTTACAATTTGTCTAGTAAAAGGGAAGACATGTTTACAATGACTATAATGTGGGGTAAAAATAACCAATGCCGTGATAGAATTATAAATGAAGAACTATCAGTTATCTGAAATCGGAAACTTCTTAGGAAGAAAGGGAATAGGAAGAAGCTTCATCAAGAAAGAGCATTTCTGGTGAACAAAAGTTAACATTGAATAATTGATTGAGTACCTACACTGTGTATCTGGCAGTGGTGGACAAGGGAGATACAGACTAGCAGGATAAAGACCTTAAAAAACAAGACTTCATACAAAAATGATTCAATTACAAATATGATATCTCTATGAGGAATCACAGGGTTTGACAAGCACATAGAACCAGAGGCCCTAATTTAAGGATTCTCTGATGTGGCATTTTAGTCTGTCTTGGGCTGCTACAACAGAACAACTGAGACTGGGTAATTTATTAAGAACAGAAATTTATTTCTTACAGTTCTGGGAAGTCCAAGATCAAGGTGCCTTGGGTTTGGTGACCAGTAAGGACCAGTTATCATACTTCCAAGATGGTGCCTTCAATGTTGCATCCTTCAGAAGGGAGGAATATTATTTCTTCCATGGCAAAAGAGCAAAAGAGAAGAGGGGGAACACACTTCTGAAAACCCTTTTGTAGAGGCATTAAACCCTCCATGAAGGTGGAGCTCTCATGACTTCATCACCTCTCAAGGTCCGACCTCTTAATACTGTTTCATGGGCAATTAAATTTCAACATGAGATTTGGAGGGGACAAACATTTAAACCATAGCATGTAATATTTATATCAGGTGTGGGGATAGCCAGAAGTAGAAGAGACAGGTAGTTGAGCGTGGAAGGAAAAAATGGATAGAATTAAGATCCATTTGTCCCAAGACTGGGGATGACTGTGTAACTACTATTGAACTGCTGACTGAGGCTTCACTGAAACATGGAATTCACGACAAGACGTAAGATTTTATGGGCTGGAATGCTGGACTGAAAAGGGAAAAAGTGAGCTCCTATTTATTGATTACCAAACCTAGGCCAGATATTTTACCAGGTTTTTTACATACATTACTTCTTTTGATCTACAATGTTCTTACTTTACAGATGAGGGAAGTAAGGATTTTAAAAGCTGATAAAATAAGGCTGTAGGTATGGAATGCTTCCCCCGGAAAACTTGGAGGGTATTTGATATTAAAGGTGGTTATGGGAGGTGAAATCACTCTTATTTTACTGAAAAAGAAATGAAAAGGGATTAGGCTGTTCTTCCAAAGATGGGTAGGCCAAGTGTCAGGATTAGAAAGTTTATTCAGATAATTTTATGTCAATGTAAATGTCATCAATAAAAGTTGGAGAAAGGAAACCAGATGTGAAAAAGTTTAAAAATGGAAATCTCTGACTCTTTATTGCTTCAAAATTAAGGCCCAATTCCATCAAACTCCATAGCAAAATTTTGCCAAAGGCTAGCTGCAAATGAATTACATGTGCACAGGGAGAATTCATCTTCTCAGCGTGCACACACACACACACGCACACACACACACACACACACACACACACATGAAAGTGTTTGGAAGGATCTAATGAACATTGAGAATATAGAAACTGTTAATACAACCTCATCTTTCCACAAAACATGGACTTTCGGTTTGCATTTGAATGAAGTCAGAGGAATGAATAATGATTGAGTGCTTGGAGGAAGGCTACAGAGGCTGGAGGACTATAATAAGCAAAGTCTGTGGCACGAGGCTGCCATGGCACAGAGTTAGAGATGGCCAATGTGGTCTGCACTTCAAGAACAGAGGGCAAAGCAGTATGTTGACAGGTTAAGGGTGGAGATTGGAGGTGATGTGGTGGCAGCAGCCGTTTTATGAGACGGATTAAAGGATTTGGGTCTTCATCTTAATAGCCATGGAAAGCCATTGAGTTAATGAAGCAGATGTGTTGATAAAGGTTATCCTGGGGAGGGGTGTTCATATGATCAGATTTTATTTGCAGCTAATTCAGTGGAGGAAGTAGGAACATAGAACTTTTAGGAGGTTACTGCAGGTCTAGATTTAGGTTACATTGTGGCAGCAGGGTTAGTGAGAAGCATAAGGAAGGGACCCAAAAACCCGGAACATTTTTGGAGGGCGGGACCCTTGTAGAACAGGTTTCTCCCACTAGGTAAGTGTTCTAGGAACTCATTGGCATCAGTGTACCAGCTACCGTTGCTGTGAGAGGTTACATTCAGCTTCAGTGAATTTTTTTTATTTTTGAGATTCTTTCAATATGTTTGCCCTTTTCATGATGGATGATTCACAAGTGCACATATCCATACCAGGCTGAGTGTTTAGCAGTTTTTGATCAAAAAACGATATGACCCCCATGCCCCATGCCCCACCCTCCCTATTCACTGATTTCACCCCAAGCAATGCTTTTTTTTTGTTTCCCCGATGAATAAAGTCCTTTGCCCATATGAAAGAGGTGAAACAAAAAACAGAAGAAGCACTAAAAAAGGTATCAAAATTGACAAGTTCAAAGAATGTTTTGAGCAGTGGAAAAAACGTCTCGATAGGTGTATTGCATCAAACAGAGAGTACCTTGAAGGCAACTGAAGCTTAAATGTGTAAGAATAGAGCCATTGTCTTGCTAGACTCTGGTGTGGCCATGTGCTCTTTGAGCTACAGCTGTCACCATGCTTCCTGGCTTTGGTCCCCCTCCCCTACCTTGGGGAGGTGAATCTTCTCTTTCTTTCTCTCTCTCATTTACTTTTAAATAAACTATATTTTCTAATCTAAAAAATAAAAATAAATAAATATGTAAGAATAAATACACAATTTTTTATTAAAAAATTCCAGGGTTTTGGGGTTCCCCTGCATTTATTTCCAAAGAAACATAGAAAACTGGATGAAAGAGTATAGAAACACAAGGAAGGAACAAAAATCCAGCAGAGCAGGGTGGGACATTGGAGATGGGCAAGAAAAGACTTTCCAGAAGCTTTGTCACAAGCTCCCCTGGATAAGGTGTGACTTCCATTAAAAAATTGTTTTTTAATAGATTGGGGTCTCCCTATGTTGCCCAGGCTTGCCTCAGATTCCTGGGCTCAAGCAATCCTTCTGCCTCAGTGTCCCAAGTAGCTGGGTCTATATGTATATGCCACCATGGTGGGCATCCATTTTTAACTTCTCTTTCCCCAAAGTTCAGTTAAGATCCATTTGTTAAAGCGGTCTACTTGAGATCCCTCAGTGGATCTTAAGATCAGTGGTCTTTGTAAGATTCAGTTAAGATCCACCAGTTAAAGTGGTCTTCTCAATTTGTTGTAATTAATCCAACACTCTCTATATATCTACCTTTTCTAGATTTGTTTCAACCTCCCTGGAATTGCCTTTCCCTTCATGTTTACATTTCAAATTTTTATTTATTCTTTAAGTCTCAGATCAAATGCTGTGTCCTTCATGAGATCATCCCTAGTTCGAAGTAATTTCTCCCTCTGTTATTGTGTATGCCTCAACTTTAATGATTCATGTACCTCTATTTGCATATGTATCACATATTCCCTTGTGTTTATTGTTTGTGTGTCTGTCTGCCTCCTCTACAAGGCTAGATAGGGTAGACTTTATATTTTATCCATCTGCCAAGACTTGCAAACCAGTTGTAGTTGTACTGTCAGTGTTTTATTTTTACAGTAAGAATTTCATATTATTTGTCAATTAATTCCACATAATAATCCAGACTTCCAGTTTCTCTGGGGAGAAAAAGGCTCAAGCCATCTTTTGGAGGAGGGACCTGCTCTCTCACCTTCATCCTCACCACTCCTTATTGTCTATTCATTCACCTTATTAGCTTGACCCCTGGGGACATTGGAATGTAGGGCACTGGTCTAGGAACTTCTTAGTAAATTTAAGGAAGTCAAATCAACAATGGTGTGTTGAGTTTCTTAATTCAGGACTGGTTAGGTCATTGGAGGTAAAATGCATGAAATATCACTTCAAGGACATTATTTCAGGAAATTGGTGGTACTTTACCTTCAGAGAGGGAGGGATGTTGACATCAATCTAACAGGACATTTCTGTCCTTAGTCTAAACCTTTGTTTCCAATATAAAGAACTATAAATGTGAGGAAGGAACAGAAAGCTGGATAAATTCTTGGTTGAACTCTCATAGCCAGCCTTGTTTGTAATTTTTTGGTTGTAGAAGCAGGTATGGGATAGGGAGTTGTGTTCTAACTTATGGGGATTGTGATTGTAACCAAATGGATCTAAGGAGTTAGTGTGGCTTAGCCATCTGATATTGTTTACTGGTTAGAGTCTGCTGCAAGAGCATATAATAACCAATTTTAGTAATAGCAGTTTGATAGTTTGGAATTCTTAGAACACATCTGTAATAATGAAATACGGATATGCCATTCTTAATTCCTCATGTTATAAGATAGCCTCTGTTCTAATGATGTGCTCATCCAAAAGACTGAAATTTACTATTGTTCATTAGTAGTTGATAAAAGGGAAAATCAAAGCCCCCCCAAATGGAGCAAAATATCAGGAGGAATCAAAGTAATTTATTTGATATTACTGTGTATTAAGCACTTTTTCCTCCCTGCGTAAAATGAAATTTAAGACTTATAAATCATGTTTTTGAATCACTGGGAATCTTTGTGTTTTCTGAAAATGGAACTATAAAGAGTTCAAATGATAAAAATAGGTAGCTAAAGCACTTGACTGCTCACAAAGGTATAAACAGATAATTACATTTGAAAGATGAAAAAAAAAAATCAGCAAAATGTGAGTGCCTCACTTACAATGCAGAGACCAGAGGAAAAACGCATCAAGATAGTCTCAAAAATATATCAATAGTTGAAACATGTTTGAGTTTTTGATCACAGAAAATTTTAAATTTGTTTTCAAACCTCAAACTAGTTATTAAAAAATAAACCATTCTGATGTCTGATCTAAAAGGTCTCATTTTTTTCCCCCTCTTCTCAGACCCTATTTCTTGGCTCTGAAAACCATGATCATGATAAGAACTATTCTGTTACAAAGAATCTTCTACGGACACAGCACGTTTTATGGGCTAGAGGGGGTACCAGGGAGTGCAAAGTTATGGCAAAATCTTTATATCCTGTGAGGTTACATAATTCTTTCCGTAATGTCCTTAGCTGCAGACATTTATATAACTTGTCCAGCTTCTGCACCGTCTCTGAGTTCATCTCCCAGGAACACAATGGCCATAATAGTACCCATTATAGCTGCTATTCTTCTCAATTGTAAAGCCACAGTGAAATCGTGGGGCTGAAGCTGTGCCTTGATTGGCTGTTAAATTGCGATCAATGAAAAGTATTTGTGCCATAATTTTACAACCAAGCAAGAACCGACCATCCTGGTGGTAAATCAGCATGTACATGCCATCAAAACTAAAGTGTCTCACTTGGATAACTGGACTGAATTTTCTTTAAGACAACAGGGTACAATAGAAATTACATTTAAAAAAATCTGTTCGGGCATTTTTCTGCCACCTGGTTAAAAGAAATAACATCTGAACAAGGACAAAGTTCAAATAAGAAAGGTAACTTTTCTCTAAATTATAGCTTAGTTGCATGAAGTTATAAAGTAAAACCAATGCTCCTCTTCTCTTTTAATCTAATAGTAGGTGAAAATGACAAACGTGTAGAAACCATTCTCAAAGGTCACCAAACTTTTCCTGTAAAGGGCCAGATAGTAAATATCTGTGAGCCATATATGGTTATTGTTGCCATATTCCTTTTTTTTTTTTTTAAATAACCCTTTAAACATGTAAAAACCAGACTTATAAAAGCAGACGGTGGGCCAGTCTCAAGGCTGCAGTTTGCAGACCGCTGATTTATATGAATACTTATACATGTGAATTTTAATAAAAGTACAGCACACATCTCTTTTAATCTCCTGTCCTCCCAAGCCCCTCCCCACCCCCCTTCACCACCTGGAGATCTGGAGTGTGTTCCCAAGCTTTTAGACCAATGCTTGAAAGCAGTGGCCAGGGCTATCTCCGTGAAGCATGGCTGGAAAATCAACACAGACAATGGTACCTTTCCTATTGTGCATATCTGCAGACTTTTTTGGCTTTGTGGAACCTGTCACTGTTTATCTCTGTCTTTCAGACTTGTAAAGGGTCTTAGAGAAAACAAAACAAACAGAAAAAAAAAAGATCTCTTCCCAAAAGCCCACTATAAAAGCTGAGAACCCTCACTTCCAGACTGCACACATGCACATGACGAGATCACACCTCATGACTGCTTGCCAAGCCAGCCTGTCTACCATGATAATGGCTTTGTTGTCCAAAAGAGTGCTATTTGAAGCTGTTCATTGTCCCCTTGAACTACTTCCACCCTCCCAGCTGCTTCCGGACTCACCATGACACAATTACTTGGAGATCTTAACGGTTATTTTCTCTTTGTCAGCAGTCATACTGCAACAGGCATTTTTCAATGTTGTTCCACTGAGTTGCCACATTCTGGAAATGCCATCCTGCCTTTAACATTCTAGAAGCAAACCTACATTTTACTCATAATAAGAGCGATGATAGTAACAATTTTTGAGGATCTATTGCATGCTAGGTACTGCTTTCAGTGTTTTGCAGAAATAGTTCATTTAATCCTCACAATGACTCTAAGAGTGTCTACAAATATTATTTTTGTTCTATAGAGTAAGGAAGTGAGGGGCAGGGGTCAACCACTTGAACAACCAGGAAAATCACCTGAATTGTTCCTTCTATGCCGTGCAATATATGAGAAATTCTAAGTTCAAATATATATATATTTGAGTTAGAGTCTCGCTCTGTCGCAGGCTGGAGTGCAGTGGCATGCTCACGGCCACCTCAGTGTTGACCTGCTGGGCTCAGGCAATCCTTCTGTCTCAGCCTTCCAAGTAGCCAGAACTACAGGTGCGCGCTCCCATGCCCGGCTAATATTTTTTGAGATTTATTGCAGAAACGAAGTCTTGCCAAGTTACCCAGGTCTTGCCAAGTTGTTCTCAAACACATGGGCTCAGGCAATCCCCTCACCTCAGCCTCCCAAAGTGCTGGGATTTCAGGCTTGAGCCACTGCGCCCGGCTCAAATAAATATCTTACTTCCCATAAGCCCAAAGTATACTCTGGGTGGGTTGGTGTTCTTAGTATAGTTGTTGCCAGGATTGTTTAGGCCATAATTCATCCAACTGGTGACCATGGTACTGTCTACACTGAATATACAGACATCCTGGTTATATCATTATATGGTCTAGAGTTTGCAAACAGGTGGCTCCCATCTGAACCTGATCCACATCGGTATTACTGCTGTTGTTTTCACTGGCTTTAATGACAACACTAACAATTATATGTATTTCACAGGAAAATCTTAGTTTCTGGCTCCTTTTTGAAGAATCAGAAGCTCTAGCAATCCTGGGCTTGTGTTTCGGCACGGCAATCACTGGTTCCATCAGCTGCCTTTATCCCGGGTAAGTTCTTTTCAGTTCTGCTGTCTCCACACACCACTCCACTTGTTGGCATGCTCTGCCCAATTCCTGAGGGCTTTTGAGTTTGTGCCTCCTAATAGACAGGCTGCTTCCGACTTGTTCATCCAAATAAAGCACATTGTGTCGTGATTCTTCTGGAAAATGTATAGATCTAGTCAAAGCATGCCACAGTAGAGCCTTGGATCCTTGTAGTATCATTTAATAATCTCTCATACTTGCCTTTGTCCTCATCTATTATCCCCCTAGGCATTTACCAGTTAAGGAAGCATTTGGCAGTGTCTTAATGTGGTAGACTCTTTCTGTGCCTTCGCTGTTTTAAATAGCTGAGTCAGCTTTCTTAGTGCTTACATGACTTAGGTAATACATGTCTGCTGATATTTTCTGGTATATTTTATGGAAGTTTATGGAAGTAATTGTCAGAAATGATCATGCTTTGATTAAATAAATATGCTATTGAGGCGTTAGGTACACAATTTAAATATGGCATGAATAATTTGTTAGCATATCTGTCAACCTATTTCAGTAGCTTTAAATTGCAGATACATTTGTGGAAGCACCACCCTATTTTGCAAGTTTGACAGCAGTAGCTGTTTCCAGAATGTGTTTGACATTATTTTCTACATTGTTTTATGCCAGTCACATTTGCTGCAAACTGCTTATTACTTTATTGCTGAAAATGGCAACATGTATTTATTTAGCTTTTTACTTTAGAATCAGCAGGCTATCACTCGCTTTATTAATCAGATCCAACCTCGAGGATTTAGCCACTGGTTTCAAGTTTATCTAATGGCTGCTGCTCAAAAACTGAGAAATCAGTAATGCAGTTATGCCATCTCCCTTGAGGAATTAGTATTTCTAAGGATGTTATCTTTGCTAGTGGAAGAGAGGCTTCCAATTTATATATTTTTTTGGTTGAAAATAGGGCCTCAGTGGCCTTCTAAATTTTGTTTTAGGAAGTTACCCTCAGGAAAAAAAGTCAGACTGACCTTTCTTCATGCATCACATCCTCTTCCTCTGGTTCTTACTGTTTAGAAAGGTTGTCTTTTCCTGTACTTCCAGAGATTTTTCTGGCTCACACTATTACATTTGTTATAAAATTAAAACTACATTTGTTAACTCACATACCATTGTTTTTATTAGCCCAGCAGAAAAGTCAATATTTCTAATTTGTTGCCTCTGGATTTATGCCAGTTTTGATGTATAATAACAGCCCAACAAGGCAACATAATATATATTAACCCAAATCTATAAAGAAGGGAAATGAAAGTCAAAGTAATAAAAAAAAATTACTTGGGAACCAGAGATATGTGAAGCAATCTGAAACAACGGTTATACCAGCCTGAATTGTTTTTTGCCTTTTAAAAAGAATATACCTTAAAGCATTTGGAATTTTAGAAGAGAAGGTGAATATTTGAGTCTTCTTTTCTGTAGAACTCACAAAGGTCTTTTCTCGAGCTATGATACTATCTGAGCTGTGCTGGTGAAAACCCAATATGAAACCAAGAAAGTTGGGTTCTCAGCTTCAGCCTTTGCATGACTCAAGATGCTTCTCTTTGCTGTGCTTCAGTTTCTTCTCTTATAAAATGAAAGGTTGGTTGAGACTCAGCTCTTGTATTATCGGGTTCGTAAGTTTTCATCTTTTATTTATTTATTTTGGTAGTGTTTCAGTCTGTCTCTCAGACTGGAGCACAGTGGCACAATAAATGGCTCACTGCAGCCTCGACCTCTTGGGCTCAAGCAACCCTCCAACCTCAGCTTCCCAAGTAGCTGGACACATGCCACCATGCCCGGCTAATTAAAAAAACTTTTTTTTTTGGTTGTTGAGAGGAAGTCTTGCTATGCTGCCTATGCTGGTCTCAAACTCTTGTGCTCAAGGAATCCTCCTGCCTTGTCCTTCCAAAGCACTGGGATTAAGGTGTGAGCTACCATGCCCGATCAAGCTCATATATTCTACAATTCTAATTCCTGAGAGTAAAAAACACAAAACTACATATACATGTATATATATATATGTAATTGAGGGAGGACCCCAAAATACCCGGAATTATCGTTTGGAGGGTGAGTCGCTTGTATTACACGCTTCTCCTGCTAGGTAGTGTTCTCGGAACCCATCAGCATCAGTGTACCAGCCAGCGCTGTTGTGAGATGCTGCATTCAGCTTCAGAGAATTTTTTTCCTTTTGGCGATTCCTTTAATACATTTGCCCGTTTCACAATGAGTGATTTACATGAATACCTGCCCACACCACGCTGAATGTTCAGCAGTTGTTGACCAAAACCAGCATGACACCCATACCCCACCCTCCCTATTCATCGATCTTGCCCCAAGTGACTTTTTTATCCAGATGACACAAGTCTGAAAGGGAAATGTTTTGCTAATGTGAAAGAGGTGAAACAAAAAATGGCAGAAGCACCACATGGCATCAAAATTGATAAGCTCAAAAACTTTTGAGCCGTAGAAAAAGCATCTTGATAGGTGTATTGCATCAAACAGAGAGTACTTTGAAGTTGACTGAAGTTTAAACATGTAAGAATAAATACACAATTTTTTAATAAATAAATTCTGAGCCGGGCTCGTGGCTCAGCCTGTCATCCCGTGCCTTTGGGAGGCTGAGGTGAGTGGATTGCCTGAGCCCGCGGGTTCGAGACCCACTTGGCCAACTTGGCGAGACCTCATCTCTACAATAAATCAAAAAAAATTAGCCGGGTGTGGTAGCGCGCGCCTGTAGTTCCAGCTACTTGGAAGGCTGAGGCAAAGGATCGCCGGAGCCCAGCAGGTCGAGGCTGCGGTGGCCAGAAGCAGCCATTGCACTCCAGTCTGGGTGACAGAGTAAGACTCTAACTCAAAAATAAAAAAATAAAAAAAATAAAAAATAAATAAATTCTGGATTTTTGGGGGGTCCTCCACATAGACACACTCACACACATACACACACACACTCCTATTTTAATATATGCTTTTTTTTTTTTTTTTTTTTTTTTTATTTGGAGTAAACAAATTTCGCCCAGAAAGGAGTGCAGTG
>CAUYQG010034737.1:0-54088 GCA_963574415.1 Tarsius wallacei | reverse complement strand
TACATACATGGTTTGAAGATTATTCCACTCTGATCATCTGCTACCGTTCAGCCACCAAAGTGGAGCTTAGGGATAGCAGAAGGGAAAGAAGGCACTTACACTGAAGTGCCCATCAAAGCCATACCCATACTACGAGTATGTGCACAGTCTGGGAAAGTGGTGCTTAGACAGTGTCTACACTGAAACTTCTAAAGGTGGGATTTTCCTGGGATGTCTGCCTTTTTTGGTCCCTATATTTTATCATTTGAAGCATCTACTAATCTTGTTCTTTGTGGATTTATATATACCCATTGTAAGAGTTGATGAGCAATTTTTTTTTGTCTCGTTTTTTCAGGAGTTGATGTTCTACCTACCTTAATTTCAGGACCATAGAAAGCTATAATACTGCCAAACAGAACTTTTTCAGAACTTTTAGCAAATATTCACTGGGTGCCTGCTATGCGTCAAGGTACAGTTCTAGGCACTTGGCATGTCTCTGTTATAGAACCAAGTGAGGAAGAGAAGGAAAAGAGAAAATTTGAGAAGAAAGAAAGTGAAGATCTGCATAAGAAAAGTATTAAACACACTATTCATCAAAATTGTACTGAAGATATATATTTATTTTGCTCTTTGTACAAAATGTCTGGATTTGTGGAATCTGTTATAACTATGTCATCCATGTCAGTACCATTTGGAAACACAATGATCCCTCAGGGCTGAAATATTACCCTTTTTAATTCATAAAATTAAGTATTATTTTACTCAGAATGAATTTGCCCCACTAGTGGTAAAGTTCATTTGTCTTCAATTGCCCTTTTCTCCCATCAGACTAGTCTACACAGTGTTCCCTACCAAGCTTTATGGTGAGACATCTTCCTTTCTCTATCTAGAACCTGGAATCATTTAAATCCATGGAGTCAACTTTTTTGACCTTTCCAGCCAATGCTGATATGAATTGTCTCTCTGAACTCTAGTCACATTTCTGGCTAGTCTTACCTTGTTAGCCTCAAAACTAGATTGAGAGTGAGTCTATGTCTTAATTTTTAAAAACTCTTCCATAACATCTAGACAGATGATAGGACTGTTGTACAGTCATGATAAACAAATAGGTATATACTGATTGAGTATTCTCAACAATGATATTAAAAATAGTTAACACCCAGTATAGCACAAATATTGACCATTGAAAATCCCCTACTAGTTTATATTACCTGAATACAGGTCACATTTTATATATGTTTCAGATGTTTACAATATTATGCAGAGTAGATATGTTATCCCCCATTTCATAGACTAAGGATGAAAGAACTGAGTTTCAGAGATGTTTAAATTACTTGTTCAGGGATATACAACTGATAAAAGGTCCTAGGACTGTTTCACTCAAAACGTATGCTTTACACTGTATTAAACATTACCTACTGGGTGGTGGATCAGGTCCTAACTCCCCTTGGGTTGAGGTGTGCCTTTCAAAGAAGAGAGAGTTGAGTGACTAGTGAGTTTGACCAGGTTACATGGATAATCAGTTCATTTAAGCTAAGGCATTTCCATTTTGTGGACCTGAGTCACCACTTGGAAGAGAGACTATAAGGAGTGCTTCCAGACTTCACTGGATAGCGATATAAGGGAAAGATAAACCTGTGTGTGAAATCACCAAGATCGTTTTTATAGAAATTGATATTTATAGTTCTAATACAGAAATTGGTACCAGAAGTGGGGTATTGACATAACCAAACCATATTCCTTGACCTTTACTGTATACTCATATGTATCATTGGTTTAGTAGTTCAGCTGCTGGCAGAAAGAAAACTAATACAAGAAAATGAAAAGATGAAAATTCATGTTATGTAATGATAAATAATTTCATATAATTGCCTGTTATTTATTAGAAAGTAGTCCATGTATCCAATATATGGTGGGAGAATTTATTAGAACATAGAATTTTAGCAGTGGTATTGGCTAATATTGAATATCTATTAAAAGAGAGAGATTACTCAGAAAAGAATTCTTGATTTGTGAGAGAGATTACTCAGGAAAAATTTCTTATTTGCAAGCAGAAATAGAATGTAATACAGAGATTCCAGAAATTTGGCCTTGTAGAGTTGGAAAAAATAATTTTTTTATACTCAAACAGTAAGATATAGTACCCCAAATGACCTTAAGTAACAAATATTCAGTAAAAATTCCCAAATGAATGAAGTGATTTTGGACAAAAATGAGATCAGGGTTGTTGTCTTCCTAACTATTGCTTCTGATATCCTAAATGTAATAAGGTAATTATGTTGAGGGGAAAAAAAGCGTGGAAGTGAAGAGGCAAAGAAAGAAAATGTAAATTTGATAACAATGCCTAAAAAATAACTCTGGATAGTTATTGGCAAGTGGACCTGACTGAAAGCAAATGGATCATACATATGTCTTCTAGATTTTTGAGAATTTCATTGCCAAAGAAACCAGAGGCCTGGACATAAAAATTCCTTGCTTGCTTAAGGATTAAAACAAATTTTGAGTTTCTAACCCATTCCAGACTAAGCTTCTTGAACTATAGTGCTCTGAAAGGCGGTAAGATTCCCTAAGCCTACTTAATATGTGGCCAAGGAGAAGAACAAATAAGGAAGTCCTTCCCAGAGTCAGGGCCATATGTGTTTGCCACACCCAGAGTGTCTGAGTTTTTTAAGGTTGTCCTGGAAGGGTTTCAGCATTATGAGGACCATGATGTGTGTTGTCTATTATTTCCCATTTCAAATGGAGTTATTTATTACAATTTCCCATAATTTTTTCCATCATTATACATGATTTAGATGGTGGGAAAGTAGGATGTAAATAACTTATCTTTCTAATATGTAGGTCACCATAACAAGAGGTGCCATGTTAGACTAATGGAGAAGATGCTTCATCACCCAGATACTCAGATGCTGATCTGGAGGTGGTGCCTGGAAGGGACTTTGGTGTGGGGTGAGTGTGTTCTGTGAGTGAAAGGAAAAGTGAAATGGATATTTGGTTTCCAGAAGGGCAGTCTATGGTAAGAAACTTTTAGCGCCTACCATGTTTTAGTCTCTTCTTGGGTGCACAGGAAGGTTACATCTTTCAGCTGACCCTGTAGATAGATGAGCCATGTGATCCTGAGCTCTGGCCAATGGAATATGAGCTTTGACTATCACTTCTAGGACAAGTGTGTTAAATGCTGGTGTGTCTTCACATTTTCTCGCATCTGAACAGCTGGAACCAAGACTCTAAGATGGAAGAGCCACATGATAGAAGGAGCCCAGATTTGAAGGTGGGCACCCAGGGAAGGTGTCTGTTCACAAGTAAGTAATAGCCTTGTATCGTGGTATAATACTTAGGAAGTTGTGTATAGCATTCTGCATTGATCACTTTTACTAATACACTATTCTAAACTAGAGACTAGTTCTAGAAACTGGGAAAGCTCTTTATTTTTCTAAAAAGGAGTGAAATCATCACCCAGCCCCATCATCATCATCATCGCCATTATCTTCACCACATTTGGTTCAAAAAGTACTTTTTGAATTATCTATAACGTGTCAGATACCATGGAAGATATTGGAATGCAGAAAGGAATAAGATACCTTTCCAGGCCTTGTCTATAGTCCGGTAAGAGAAACACATATAAGCAAATGATGAAAAAAAATTATTTCCCAAGTATGACTCTGTTAACATATAACACAGCCAATTCTTTGGAAGTGAGGAAGGACAGTGATAGGTAAAGAGCTCACAGAGGAGGTAACATGTTTCAGCTTTTAGACCATGGAAAGGGATTTTCTAGGCAAATAGGGCAAGTGGAAGGCTTCCTAAGTAGAAGAAATAGTATGTGTGACAGTGTACAGGTATGAAAACCAGGAAAATGAAATTGCTTTCTACAGTTGGAGATAAAAATGTATTTATTACTCATCATCATTATCATCAACTTCACTATCCTATCAAAATTATTTGTTAATTTCCGTACAGCGTGGCCACAAGGATTTGATTCCTGTCCTGCAGAGGAGCTCAGCACAAGGAAACACGGGTGGTAGGTTAAGCACTTACCAGGTGAGTTAAGCTTTATAATTCACTTGTCTTTATTTCTTTAATACTGTTGTACTAGTCACATCACTCATATTTATTCTTTCTGATTAATGGGATTGTTATGCAAATTCAGTAAGTAAAAAAAGAAACCTGGTTTGAAAAAACTAAATATAGCATAATACATATGTTTATATTTTCAAAAGACAAGTTAGTGAGGGAGGGTGGGGTAGTATGGGCCAGAGTCAAAGCAGTTTGTGTGTCATCACACTAAAGGACATGTTATACTTATTTCTGGTGGTGGTTGACTGATATCTTCCATCAGATTCTACTTGTAGGCTGGGGTACACCTGGTGAGAGCACCTCTCTCAGGGGCTAGGTACACACTGACATAGAGAGGCCCATGGGGCAGGCTGGACCACGTGGGATGTTTACTCGTTGTGCCTGAAGGCAGGATGATTGGAGCAAGAATCAGGATCAGAGTTTAAGACGGAAATAAGCATTTTAGTCAGAGAATATATAGTTTGGGGGGATGAGTGGATAAGACTGTAAAAGGGAAAAATTCCAGATTGAAAGCCAAGAAGATGAAAAAGTCAGGATGTAGAATACAAGTGAGGTAGGACAAGTGGTTCTGAAATAAGCCTTCAAAGAGTGAAGTCATAGAAGGTTCACTTTTCATTTTGTTCCTGCTGTCATGTCATGGGTATATGTCAGGATAGCACATTTATGCACATGAGGAGTCTAGGCAGTAACAAGAGATATGGATCTCTGTCTTTAAACTGAACATTATTGTCCTGGTTTTGGGACTAGAGAGCTCCAAGCGAAATAAACACTTGGTCGGTTGTTTCCTGTCATCTGCCTTCCTCTCTATTTCTAGGTGTGGAGTACATTTCAAAGCTTCAACATAGCAGTGACTCATCAGAGTCATAGCGGTGACTCCTTGATCTAAGGAGACCATGAAATAGGCGTGGGAATGCCATTGGTTCCCTGATTGGGAATAAATCTCTAAAACACACCATTTTCTCTTGGTGATCCATCGTGGCGCTTCGATCCATGCATCTCTCTAAAACCTGTTTGAGCCTATTTAGATTGCCATGATATATAACCTTGTAAAGGCATAAGGCCCTCGTCACCAGCTTCTTTGTCAAATAGTACTTCCATGTCTTTGAGATTCTAACTCTGTCTAATTAAAGAGTTAATGCTCCTAATATTTTGAGATCTGGTAAACCTTTTCATTTTTATCCATTGAGATCTTAAAGATTGTGACTGAGGTGTAGAGTTTTGTCTTTGTAGCCTAAGCCTGTATGACATTAGCCAACTGAAAGTTATTGGTGATGCCTCTGAGAAGCTTAGACCCAATGAACCCCAGCCTACAAACCTGGATGATGTTGCAGCCCATCCAACCCATCAATAAATCCTTGAAGCTTTGGCTCTTTCCCTCCCCCTTTCCTTCCCCCTCCTACCCCCCAATTTACAATGCCATCTCTTTTCAGAGAAGGATGGTGGAATTACTTTGCACTGGAATTAATGGTACAAAGAGCTACCTTCTCATCTGAGTAATGCTAATTCATCTCCATCCCTGGTTATTTGCTACCTATTAGAAATATCCTGACAGCCTGCACCTCATTACCATTGCAGCAGGTCCAGCTCCCAAGAATAACCTTCTAAGGAGGATGAAATGTACGCCAGTGGCATCTAATACCAGAGCATTCGCATTCATATTTTTAGCAGCATATATCAGTTAGCCCAACCTTTAGTGTACTGTATGTACTTTTAATAATCTCCATAAAAGCCTGATTTCCAATCCCTAGGCTCAAGCTGACAGTGTAAATAAAATCACCCAAATCCACAGGGTAAGAGAAATGAAAATGACATGGATTAAAATTTGGTCAAACCTCTTTCTTTTTAAAAATTCTGCTTCCCTTCCAATTGGATCACGACCCTCTGTGTGCTCAGCTTAAGACCAGACGGTATGCTTTCACTTTTATTCCTCTCTGCAGCAGGCTTACAGTATTTAGTGAGAGTCTGTAAAGAATGTGTGCTGGGTAGAGAGTTAATACCATAATCCCCCATCGTTGGGGTCAAATGCTGAATAGAGCAAAAGAATTAGAAAACATGTTACATACAATGGCAGGAAAAAATGCATCAGCACGCTGTTCTGTGAACACTAGCATTCATCACCCACAAGTAATGGCCATGAGGTAATAGAGTATATAAAGAGATGTGTACTTGAAGTGTAGCAGGGATGGAAGACTTGAGCAGAGGTCTAAGCATCCATATACTCTGGGAGGTATTTGTCACCATTATAAGTTGCTTTTTTCCAAGTACCTGCTTGGATTTAGTTCCTAAGTAACACACTTAGTCACTAAATTGTTTCACAGAGTGGAACCTTGAGCTATCTGTTTTCACTCTTCAGCAGTAGGTGTGAATATTGTTCTCAAAGTGCTGTAATACATCTGTCTCTGGAGAATTCTCTTAATGAACAAGTAGAAATTTGAGGCACCTCAGGAAAAAGGGTTGAGCAGTCACCTTCTATTGTGCCTTGAGAAAGTCAACTGAACTACCCTGGAGTAAGATTACAAAACAATATGGAAGTTCTATAAAGAGAAATGTGTGTGAATGTATGTGATGTATGTATGTGTGTGAATAAATGGTTTGACCATAAAGTGAAAATTTGGATTTACTTTAAACAGTATCCTTTTTCTTAGTGCATTTTGCTTTGCCATAATAGAGCACCACAGAGTGGATAATTTATAAACAACAGAAGTTCCCTGGGCTCATGGTTCTGGAGGCTGGGAAGTCCAAATTTGAGAATTTGCATCTGGGGAGGGTCTTCTTGCTGTGTTATCCTATGGCAGAAGATGGAAGGCCAAGAGAGCATAGAGAAGAGAGAAAGAGAGGGATGAGCTCTTTTAAAACAAACCCCCTCTGGACATAGTGAACCCATTCTGAAGATAACGACATTATGCGGTCAGAGCACTCATGACCTAATCACCTCTTACAGTTTCTACCTCTTAATACTGCTGCATTGGCTGGGCTGGGTGGCTCAGCCTGTAATCCCACGTTTTGGGAGGCTGAGGTGAGTGGATTGCCTGAGCCCGCGTGTTTGAGACCTGCCTGGGCAACTTGGCAAGACCACATCTCTACAATAAATCAAAAAATCAGCCGGGCATGGTAGTGCTTGCCTGTAATTCCGGCTACTCAGAAGGCTGAGGTGGAAGGATTGCCGTAGTCCAGCAGGTTGAGGCTGCGGTGGCTGGGAGCGGCCACTGCACTCCAGTCTGGGCAACAGAGTGAGACTCCAACTCAAAAAAAAAAAAATACTGCTGCATTGGGGATTAATTTTTCAACACATAAATAATGAGGACATATTCAAACCATAGCATCCTTTGAAGTAGTAACTATTAGAGAACAGCATTTAATTTTTTTATTTTTTTTTAAATTTAAATATAGTAAAATTCACTTTTTGAGGTTTACAGTTTTGACAAATGTATAGCATTGTGTAAACACCACCACAATTGACATGCAGAACAGTTTCATCACCCTCAACAATCTTGTACTGTTTCTTTGTAGTCAAATATTTTATCTCTGACTCCTAAAAAAAAAATCACTAATCTACCCTTTGTTCCTATAAGTTTTATCTTTTCCAGAATGTCACATAAATGGAATCACATGCTATTGGCCTTTTAGGTCTGGCTTCTTTCATTTAGCAAATTCATTTAAGATTAATCCATGTTGTAGTGTCAATAGTTGTTCACTTTTATTGTGGAGTAATATTTTATTTTTAGAATTTTTAGTGACATTTCAAGACTAAATAGTTGAAAGGTAATGGCTTAAAGGAGAAAACTATTAGAAAAATTATTAATTAGGATTTTAGAGTTTTGTTTGTAAAGGGTAATCTTTACTCAAATAAGACACCAGGATATGTGAAAACACTGAGTGAGGTGGGATTCTAACCAGAAAGTGTAAGACATACTATGAGTAATTCAGCATATGAGCTCTACCTTACAGGGCATATTGGCTAAATTGCTAATGATATCTTATTTCAAGCAAATAAATTATTATTGCTTGAAACAAAAATATCAATATGCCCTTAATTGGATACATTATCCCAACTATTTTCTATTAGTACAAAGTCAGCTTCCCAGTTTTCTCTACTGGCTACTCCTCCTCTACTTGGCCCATAAACGTCAGTGTTTCTTTTCTTGCACTTCACTTGTGTTCATGGAGAAATAATTTAGAACCATAATTAGATAGGGACACCCAATTTACGTCTCCATCCCGAGTTTCCCTCTTGAGTTACAGTCACATATTTCTAGCTTCTACTTGACATCTCTCCCTGGATATCCCACAGACAACCCAAACATACATTGTCCAAAATAGAACTCAGTATCTATCAAACCAAAAGATTCCTCCTTCATAGAATTTTTCATACACTTCCATTAGCTCTTATCTCATTTCCTGTTTCTTACACCAGACTGAAGGCAATGAACTTGTGTCTTTCTTCTAGCGCCTGGCATGTGGTAGGCATTTGTAAATGTTTGTGGAAAGAACGAGTGCATATAATACTTATACACATAAAAGTGGGATTTTATTTCTACCCCAGACTACAACGTTTATAAATTAGTATTATTTTTTTGAGTCAGTGTCTCACTCTGTTGTCCAGGCTGGAGTGCAATGGTACAATCATGGCTCACCACAGCCTTGACCTCCTGGGCTCAGGTGATCCTCCTGAGCCTCAACCTCCTGAGTAGCTGGGACTATAGACATAAGTCATTGCACCCAACTGATTTTTGGATTTTTGTAACGATGAGGTCTCACTGTGTTGCCTAAGCTGATCTCAGTCTCCTGGGCTCAGGCAATTCTCCCTCCTCGGCCTCCTAAGTGCTGCGATTACAGGCATGAGCCATCATGCCCGGCCTATAAATGGTTATTAAATGAATGAGTGGCTGTGATACACATATAGATATGAGAATTTATTCTTACCCCAACTACCGGTCACCATATTGGTGTAAAAATTTAGAGATCAGACAATGCCTGTTTTATTCAATAGAGAAAATAATTAACAGAATTCACTTTTCTTTCTATTATTTATTTCTCATTGAAATTATACTTTTAATTCAATTTTATGATCATTTCTTCATATCTTACAAAGTCCCAGATGTCACTTTCACTGGATAATATTGCCTCTGAAAGAAGTTCTTCCCACTTACACCAGGTATAGTTGGAAGCAACATGAAGACCCCACGATAGAACTTACTCCCATTCCACAGTCTATATTCTGCACCAAGGGTCTCAAAGTGTGGTTTCTGAACCAGCAGTATCAGCAGCTTCTAGAAACTTGTTAGAAATGCAAATTTTGGTGCCCCGCCTGAATCAAAAACTGTGGGGTAGGGTCGAAAAATCTGTTTTAACAAGTTATCTAGGTGATTTTGATGCATGAGAAAGGTTTAGAACTACTACCATACACATCTCAGAGAAGGTCTATTTGTCATATGGACTCTTTCTGAATTAATTCTCCCTTTCACCCACTTTTGTTGTTCATCTGGGCACCTTATCAGTGTGAAATCATACTCACATTGAAAAAAGCCTTCTGCATTTGACTATGAGCGTGTAGACTAGGGCCTATTTTCTCACACCTAAAATGTAAGTGTGGTATAAGACAACAGTGTTTTCTTTGAAACTTAGTTTTAGTAACAGAAATTTTCTTCAAATGTTATATTATGCAGAAGTCGTTTGTGTGTGTGTGTGTGTGTGTGTGTGTGTTAGATGAAAGGGAATCATCATGGTTCAGTGTGATGGGAGGTGGGGAAAGCAGAGTCTGTCCACTTGACTGGGCTTCCTCCTGGCCATCCCTTTTCCAAAACACCTCTAGGGAACAGAGTTTGAAAATCTCTGAGGCAGTGAAAAGGAACTAGCTGCAAAACTGGGATCCTGAGCTCTGGCCTGTTTCTTTGGACAATTCATTCAGCGCATCTCTGGCTCATATTTTCTCTATCTGAACATGATGAGTACTCTGTAAAAATTATCTGAAAATGATACGTACTCTGTAAAATTTCTCTTCCAGTTATTTTTTTCATTCAGATATTTTAACTTTGAATAGAAAGAGATACAGACTGTCTTGAAAGTTCCCCCTTCCTCAGAGACACAGGAAATAGATACTGGCTTTGCCATTTGCTAGTGTTATTTCTTCTTCTTGAGTGCTGACTTAAAGGTTGTAATGAATCAACAGGGCCAGACTGCCACCATTTCTAGTGCCAATCAAGAGAAGGAACACTTGCACAAAAATCACATAAACATTCAACAGATTTTCAACCCCAGCATTTGACTGTGAATGTGGGCTGATGATGTGGGGGTTTGTGAGGAATTGAGAGACTAGCCAAACACAGTTGCATTGGCCTTTTCTATTGCTTCCTCCCACCTTCTCTCTCTCCACTCCCCTCACCTCTCTTTAGCCTTCCTCCTTCTGCACCCCTTCCTCTCCTCCTCTTCTTTTCCTCCTCCTCCTCCTCCAAGAGCTTGGAAAGCACTGTCCTAGAGTCACCCTTCCCATAGTACCTCACCCAGTTCTCTGTGTGTCCTTGATACTCCCAGGGCTAAAATCTATAATGGGTAACAAAGTTTAGTTTACTTTCACACTCCCTCCCACAGGCATCTCTGCGTTTCCATCTTCCTCTTGATCCTTCCTGCTTCCTCCTCTCCCCTTTCAGTTCCCTGAGGCTGCCAGAGGCCTCTTCTTAGAGGTAGGCCTAAGCCCCAGTGGCTGATGCTGTCAGTGTTAAAGAGGAAGGTCCTTCTGGTCTCATCTTAGTGAGCAGTAAGGGCTGATTCTAAGAGATTCAGAGACTGCTCTGTCAATCATTCCCTGGTGTGGCAGAGGTTTTGAAAGAAATACCAGACACGCTTTAATTAAATTTGCGTACCAAAAATGGCCTGGTAGGGAAAGCATATTGATAAATATCTATGTTATCACTTCCATTTTACCAAAGACTGCACTACTTGTGCACGTACAATTATTTTTTAAATGGGATCTTTAAAAGGCAATGTATTCATCTTGTTTTGCTTGCTTTTATCTTATGGGCACAAAGGACAAAATGGCTTGGTTTGGATAGCTGGCCGCCCTCTCCATGTCCTTGCCCTCTCTCTCCTGCATTTCTAGCTTTCCCGGTGATCTAGTTTCCTTCCCTTCAGCTCTGAATGGGTACAGATTCCACCTGTCTTTTACTCTCATCTCCCCTTTCTCTCCTGCTCTGCTTCTCTCTTGATAGCCAAGCTCACTGAGGCAAGAGTTAACATGTGGGGTCTGCGATGATGCTCCACCTTCTTCTTCCAACCACTCACGAATCCTCTGGCTCCCATGGCCACCTCCAACCCCTGACCCCTACTCTCCTGAAATTGTAGTGCTAAGTCCCCCGTTTTGAATTCCACAGTAAGTTGTCAGTCATTATCACATTTGATCTCCCTAAGAGAAACTGATCACTTCCTTCTTGAGTCTCTTCCTGCCTTGAGAGTCCACACCTTCTTCCTCATTTTTCTTGTAGCTCATTAATTCATTCTTCCCCGCCTTTGCTGCTTCTTTGTTTTTACTTTACTTTTTTTAGAGACAAGGTCTCACTCTCTTGCCCAGGCTGGAGTACAGTGGCACCATCACAGCTTGCTGCAGCCTCAAACTACTGGGCTCAAAGCAATTCTCCTGCCTCCTTAGTAGCTAAGACTATAGGCACACGTTACCATTCCCAGCTATGTTAATTTTTATTTTTTGTAGAGACAGCATCTCTCTGTGTTACTCAGGCTGATCTTGAACTCCTGGGCTCAAGCAATCCTCCCGCCTTGGCTTCCCAAAGTGCTGGGATTACAGCCATGATCCACCATGCCCAACCACTGGTGCTCTCTATGCTCTCTCTTGCCCTCAGATTTTCTGTGCTATTTACTCCTCCTGGGCAAAATCACCCATACCCACCCAGGAATCCAGTCATCATCTGCGTGTTGATAGTTTTAAACGTACACCGCCAGTCCAGATCTCCCTCTCGTGGGCTCCATGCATGGTTATTTTGAAATGTCTCCATAAGTCAGTACCTCAAAACTAGGTCTGTTAACAAATTAAGAAAATCACCTTGCCTTTTAACACTGTTCCTTTTGCTTGATGCATCATTCAGCCACCCAAGTAAGAAACGGAGATGTGTCCTGATCTTGGCTATGCCTAAATTCAGCCAACCAAATCCCCCTAATATTACATTTGACATGTCCCTCTAATCTTCCCGCCAAACATGACCACTATAGCTCCCGCTTTGGTTAAGATTGTGATCGCTTTTAATCTGGGTGGCTGCTCTCTGGATGCTGCCTTCAGTCTCCTGCACCTCCAAATCACCTTCAATCTTCTCTCTGAATGATTTTTCTAGAATGACATTGTCCGATATTGTAGCCACTAGCCACATACACCTATTTAAATTTGAATGTACTAAAATTTAATACAATTTAAAATTCAGTTTCTTAGTCACCCTATCCACATCTTAAGTTATCAGTAGCCCATGTGGCTAATTGAACGGTGCAGATAGAGAACATTTCTATTACTGCAGAAAGTTCTATGAGTGGATGGTGTTCTAGAACATAAAATGTCACGCCCCTGCTTGCTTCCTTAGTGATTTCCTGCAGGCTCCAGATTAATCTCCAGATTCATCACCTTGATGTGTAAGATCCCACTCCCCACCTTCGATATTTGAAGCTTGTGCTTCAGTCACGTCCACCCACTGTCCCCCACGCCATGCTTCTCTACTTTAGGTTACGCTGTTCCCTCCACTCAGATAGGCTGGCTTCCTTTGTTCCATTAGAATCCTGCATGCTTTTTCAATTTGGCTCAAGCACCATTCCATCTATATAGCTTTTCCTTGCCTTTCTAGGCAGGGTTTAGGTTCATCTGTTTATTATTTCCCTTGGCAGTTTATGCTATTATGACACTCCTCATGTACTCATTTAAAAAAATCTATTCACTTACTGTGGAAGACTGACTAATGGTCCACATTTTTATGAATAATGGCAAGAGGGACTTTGGAGACGCGATTAGTAATCTTAAGGAGAGTATCTCGGATTATTCAGGTGGGCCCAATGATGCAATCACAAGGGTCCTTAAAAGAGAGATGCAGGAGTGTCAAAGTCAGAGATTGGAAAAGAGAAGGATAGGAGACTGTGGAAGCAGAGGGTGAAGTGATTCATTTAAACATGGAGGAAGGTGCCATAAGCCAACCAATGCAGACAGCCTCTAAAAGCTGGAAAAGACAAAGAAACAGATGCCTCCAGAAGCAACACAGTCTTGCTGACTCATTTTTTATTTTTGACTCCCACAACTATAATATCGCAGCTTTGTGTTGTTCTGAACCTCACAGTTTGTGATCATTTGTTACAGCAGCAAGAGGAAACATACATCGACACCTCCATCTAGTCATACACATTTAAAGCTCTGTGCCACATGCCATTTGCCACAGATTTGGTAAGTACTTGCTTTATTCCAGACCTGGTTGTGTGCTAAGATGACAACAGTGTACTAGGCCCAGCATTATTGTTGAGAGGTGGGGTTTGGAGGGTGAAGGGAGAAGGCAGGAGTCCTGGAAACTTGGAATTATAAAGGTAACCAGAAGCCAGGCTCTGAAGAACTCCTTATGCCACCATCTAAATTTGGGGCTATTTTCTGTAGAAAAAGCAGAGTCATTGAAGGTCTTTGCATTGTTAGTTCATGACCAGATCTTTGTCTGACCTAATTTGGAAATGGATCGATGCTGGGGACAGGGAGCCACACCAGATCACTGCAGTTTTCTGAGTGAGAAACAAGGAGGAAGGTAGTGAGGAAAGAGATCTGGTCATATTTGGGTGATGTTTCAGAGGCAGAGTTGATAGGCTTTTGTGATCAGTTAAATACTGTGCAGGAGAGGGCAGAATCCAAGATGACTCTGCTCCAAGATGACTCCGAGGACGGATGACTCTAAGCTCAGTGCCTGGCACACAGTGGATAAGAAACAATTGTCTTGAATTGAATTGTGTGGCGGAGAGACAATGGAGTAGATCATCACTGGGAGGAAAGGATGATGCCAATGAATATGAATAGTGGAGGAAAATAAATAGAAGAATAAGTGTGTGTGTGTGTGTGTGTGTGTGTGTGTGCGTGTGTGTGTGTGCAGGGTGCTGGGAAAAGAGGATACGAAGCATGTGCCCGGTTACCCTGTATGATTTTTACTGCTCAATTTAAGTTTTTCCTCTTTAAGTTAGAACCATGTTCAGACAGTGAATTCAGACATGGTATAACCACCTCGAAGATGCCAAATTTCTCTCAATGGCAAACTTACCAACTGTTTTGATCTGAGGTAGTTTCGAGAAGGAGAGGGAGGGAGACCAAGTGTTTTGAGCTGCTTTTTGGTGCATTTGCTGTTTCATTCGGGAATGAGGGCAGTGCCTCTATTTTTTCTCCCTACTTACCCTCCCAGTGCTGTGGGGGAGCCTGATGTCTAAACCCTGGAGAGAAATATGCTTTGGCACTACATGGGGTTCAATAGACCTCCCTTGCCCAAGCCCCTATGCAGGGGCACATAGTGGTGAATGTTTGCTACACTGAAAGAACATTTATAATCTTGGTTTCTCAAAGTAGCATTCTGAGTCTACTACACTGACAGAAGAATATATACAACAGCTAATTTTATATATATGGAGTAATTTAAAACTCGTATCCCCTCAATTATTTAGCAAAGGTCCTGAAGCTGTTGTTTTCTAACGACCTTGCTCTGCTACATGCCAACTGTGGTCCCAGTCCAGGAGAGCAGGGCCCACAGTGGATGGAGAAGCCTTTGCATTTAGGTTTCCAGAAAATATTTTTCTAACAGCTATTCATTGTGACTTTGTAGATTAAAAAAAAAGGTATTATGGTATAATTATATTGGGAAATTCTGGGTTATACAAATATATTTAAGTCTGGGGATCTTCTCAGGACTTTTACTTTGTGACTATGCTCTGTGACTGAGAGAGGAATCAAGATTTTCCTGAACTTATTTGACTGCAGAGCCCTATAAAAATTGTGTGGAACAGCATTCCACGTGCCCATTTGGAAAGTGTTGTCCTGCTCAAGTGGAGTATCCAAGGTGTTCTGATATACCTGGCACACACTTCAGGAGGCCACGACAAAGACGCTTCGCCGTTATCTGTCTTCAAAGTTTCCAATGAGCACAAATCACCACAGATAGACTGAAACAGTAATTGGACCAATCTTTTTTTTCCTGATACTTTTAGTTTAGGTTTGAGTGCAACTTTGCTGATGAACCAGGACATAGTTCTAAATCAGAGCCACTTTTATCATCAGTCCATGACCTACCACACTTGAAGTTTCATTTTTTCTTTCCCCTCATGGCTTCTGTAATAAAGCAATTCATGTTGGCTTCCTTCTTAAAAATTGTTTTACTACTTTGAAAATATAGGGCAATTTTCTTTGAATACTGATGCATAAGACAGTAGGATCTCGTTATTTATGTTTGTTACTCCATGTGACTACCTGGCAAGTGTATAGTATTCTGCAGTTTTTGGGAATTTTTATTATCTATAATCTCATTTGATCCTTCAAACAACTTTATAAAGAAGAGATGTTTAAACCCTATATTATGGAATAGTGAAGCAAATAACATATTTTGATGTTTGCTTTATGTCGGGTGTTCTGCTAAGTGTTTGACACATACAAGTATGAACTAATTTAAAGCTCTTACTAACTCTATATATTAGGACATGTTACCTTCATGTAAGAAGTGAAGAAACTGAGGTTAAAAGGGTAAGTGCAGTACCTTGCCCAAGGTCACATAACTTATACCAGAAAGGTCTAGTGTTTAAACCCATGTTTGTTCTACCCTGAAATACACTCTCCTTCTTCCATACCACCTTTAGGAATGAAGCCAAAACCAAGGGCACCTAATGATTTGCCCAGGTTCACACAGAGAGTTTGGGAAAGTGCTGGAATTGAGACCTAATGCACCTGAATTTGAATCCAAGGCCCTCTCTGCTAGGTGTTTTGCAGACCCACTGGATGATGTTTTCAAGAAAAGTTGATGATCTGTGTGAATCGTCACTGACAGTAGCAGTAACAACAATTGGATGAGAAGGTTGGGAAAGGGAAAAAGCAGTGGTTCAGAGTCCCTGCCCATCCCTCGGCATCCTCACTGTTGAGAGGAGACCTTGCATTTCTGAGAAAAATGCCACCTGAACACTCTTTTTTATCACACAGGAGAAGGACCGGGACTGCTGAAATAATCTTAGGAGGTTTGGCTGTTCTTGCCTCTTCTTTCGATGAGCAAATTCTACCTTGCCTTAGTGATGTCTCTTATTAATATTTCCACTAATCAGATGAACATAGATTAGTAATATTTATCGAGCTTCTCCTGCAAATGCATCCCCCAGTGCTGGTGGCACAGGGCTAGAAATGAAGGTGATTAGGGCACATTCTCAGAGTCTGCAGTCTAAACAGAGGTGAGTATAAGAAGCACTGCTGAAGAGGTACAGAGTATCAGGAAAGTAAGGGGTAAGGTACTCAGGGGGATTAAAAGGGAGCCCTGGGCATTTCTCACATGCAATGTTCACCCCAATCACTTAGAACAATGACTGAGGGCATCTTCCTTGCAGTTACCATGTACTTGGTTCATCAGGGACGTTTACTGTGAAGTCCCTAAAACACAATAGTACCACACATTTTTATTGCTGCTTTCCCAAAGCCACAGCCTTTTTAAAGCTTGCCTTGAACCAGATTGGAAAAGAAAGGTAGTTGTGCTTATTTTTCCTGGTTCCACCCTGACAGCTCCTTGACCCACACGAGATTGGAGAGTGAAGCAAAAGAGAGAAGTGGTCTGGTCTTTATTTGGTTGCCGAGTCCCCAGCTCTTCTCTTAAGGGGATCTGCATGTGTCTTAGCTCCAGCTTTCTGTGTCCTAATTGTTGCTTCCCATCTCTTTAATGCAGTGGTAGCAGAGTCTGAATTTGGAGCCCTGTGTAGGATCAGTGCTGATGGCAACAGTGTGCATCTTAGTCTGCTCAGGCTGCCATAACAAAATACCACAGACTGGATAGACTGGGAAGTTTAAACGACAGATTTATGTTCTCAGTTCTGGAGGCTCAAAGTTTAAGATTAATGTTCTGACTGATACTGATTCTGTTTCTGATGAGAGTTCTCTTCCTAGCTTGGAGATGGCTTCCTTCTTGCTATGTCTTCACATGGCCTTACCTGGGAGGGAGGAGGGGCAGAGAGGAGTGTTTGTGTGTGTGCACATATGAGAAAGAGTACTCACCCTCTGGTATCTCTTCTTATGAGAACACTAATACTACTGGATCAGAGCTCCACCCATATGACTCCATTTAATCTTAATTACTTCCTTAAAAGTTTCAACTCTGCCCAGGCTCCATGGCTCAGCCTGTAATCCTAGCACTTTTGGAGGCTGAGGCGAGTGATTGCCTGAGCCCGAGCGTTCAAGATCAGCCCAGGCAACTTGACGAGACCTTATCTCTACAATAAATAAAAAATTAGACAGGAGTGGTAGTGCGTGCCTGTTGTTCAGCTACTTGGAAGGCTGAGGTGGAAGGATTGCCAGAGCCCAGCAGGTTGACGCTGGGGTGGCCATGAGTGTGCCACTGCACTTCAGTCTGGGCAACATAGTGAGATTCCAACTCAAAAAAAAAAAAAAGTCTCAACTCCAAATGCAGCCACTCTGGGGGGATGGGGTAGGCGGGCATGTGACTTTACGTATAAATTTTGGGGGAACAGAAACATTCAGCCATAACATTTGCTCTCTGGCCCCACCCACATTCATGTTCTCACATGCAAAATACTTTCACCCCATCCCAGCAGCCTCAAAAGTCTTAACCAATTCCAGCATTAATTCTAAGTCCAAAGTCTCGTCTAAACATTATCTAAATCAGATATGGATGAGACTCAAGGTCCAATTCATCCTGAGGCAAAATTTCCACCCAATTGTGAATCAGACAAGTCATGATGTCCTTCCATTATGCAATGACAGAACAGGCATAGGATAGACATTCCCATTCCAAAAGGAAGAAATCAGAAAGAAAAAAGGGGTGATGGGTCCCAAGTAAGTCTACAACCTGGCAAGACATGTTTCACTAGATCTTAAACCTCAAGAATAACTTTCTTTGGTTCAATTCTCTGCCCTCCAGACCCACTGGGACAGCAGCATCACCCAACATACTGTAGGGTGACCCTGACCCTTTGGCTCCATGGGACAGCTCCACCCCCATAGCACCGCCCACGACTTTGCCCCTGAGGCACTTGAAAGTGGCATTCTGGCCCCCCAGAACTGAAGAGAACCCCCTTGGCCTGTGCAGGAAGTGACAACTCTGATGATCTCTGAATTGCCTTTGGGATCATTCTTTCCTTTTCTTAAAATATAAAGTATTTCTTGGCCAGATAGCTTTATCGTCTGGTCTTGTCGAATCCCAGACATCGGACAGTTTTCTTTCATCCCATCTTATTTTTTTCTGCCCTCTGTAGTCTTTAGTACCAGTTAGCAATGTTTCTGCTTGTATAATCCCATCTCTATTCCTGGCTTCTACTGAGGTGGTTAATTGAATTCGTGGTTTACACCCACACTAATCTCTTATCAAAGGATTGTTTGGTTACACTCTTAGTGTTCTCTTCAGAAAAATCTTCCTTTTTTTCTTTTTTCAATATTGATAGGCTAAGAATTTCTCAGATCTTCAAATTCTGGGTTCCTTCTGCTTAATAATTCCTCCTATTTATCTTTCTCTTCTCATATTTTACTGAAAGCAGTAAGGAAAAACCAAGTTACTCCTTCAACACTTTGCTTAGAAATATCCTTGGCTAAATATCCAATTTTATTGCCAGAAAATTTTTTCATCCACAAAACATTAGAACACAATTCTAGTCAGATTCTGTACCATTTTACAACAAGAATCACCTTTCCTTTAGTTTCCAATAACCTGTTCCTCATTTTCATCTGAGACCTCACCAAAATGGCCTTTAACATTCATTTTTCTTCTAACAGTCTGTTCATGATATTCCCTAAGATGGTAGAAGCTTTGTCTATACTCTTTATTTTTTTCTTTCTAAGCCCTCATCAGAATTGCCTTTCACATCTATATTTCTACCAATTGTCCCTTCAAGACAATCTAAGCTTTTTCTAACATGCACAAAATTTTGAGGATGATGCAGGAAATATGAAAAAAAGTTTAGACTTCTCAAAAAAAAAAGTCATGTTTATATTTTTAGGTATTTGTTATAGTAGCACCCCACTTCTGGTACCAAAATCTGTACCAGAGTCTGAGTTTGTCCAGACTGCCATAATAAAATGCCGTAAATTGGATGGCTTAAACAATAGTTCTGGGGGGATAGAAGTCCCCAATCAAAGATCTTGCAAGGTTGTTTTTTTGTGAGAGCTCTCTTCTTCACATGGGTGGAGGGGAGAGGGAGAGGGAGAGGGAGAGATATCTCTCTGGCATGTGTTCTACATGAATTAGGGCTCTACCCTTATGACCTCATTTAATCATAAGTACTTCCTCAGAGGCCCTGTCTTCAAATACAGTCATGCTGGGGGTTAGTTCTTTAACATATGAGTTTGGTAAGGGGGTGTGGGGCATACAAAATTCAGTCCCTAACAATGTAGGAGACCATTTTCTTGCTTATTCATGTTCTGAGGGTTGGATAGAAATGCAGTAGCCCAAAGGGAAAAATCTAATGGACAGAGAAAAGGCTGAGAGAATCTACTTCTAACTTCTTTTGGATTATTTTACTCTTCATGTATTCATTTCTTCAGCTATTGAATGAGAATCTCTAAGTCAGATCTTACTTCTATGATTAAAAAAAATTAAGAATTATGAAAATTTCCTTTAGGCCCCCAAAGGAAAAAAAAGGCACTGTATAAATCTAAGACAGTTACAGCCTCTTGGGTTAAAAATTCCAGTGGGTACATTCACATTGGCCACACTTCTATGTGCCAGTGCCCAATAATTTTCCCTCTTGCACATTTAGGCTTCCAGATCATTAGGCTGAGAGAAGCAAGTACTTCCCTTGAGGAAATACAGAGTCACTACTTCCCCTGTCATTCCCCAACCGTAGACTCAGGGAATCTCTGAGAATCTCTGGAAGGGACTTAAGAGTCATTTAGTCCAGCTGCCAGTATATTCTCTTGATAAGCAGACAAGTGGGAATATAAAATAAAAGTGCAGTTAATTCTCAATTATTTGAATTTAGATTCTTCGCATAGAGTGGAAGATTTGTGTATTTGGAGGCAGTGATTGAGTCTCCTCTTATCTTTTTCTTCTACAAGCTAAACAATGACAAATCACTCCAGTGTTCCTTAGAGGTTTGATTTCAAACTTTTGAAATCAAATAAATCGAAGCCACCTTCATCTATGTTGATGCTGCTTTCGTTTTCATTCCAGAAACTTTTGGCTATTCCCCATTCAGAAGGGATTGACTGCATTTGAAATAGGATGACAGAGGAATTACTCTCACTGATATTACCCTTCAGCTACATCCCAGTGCTGAGAGACTCTGCTAACTGCTATTGCCATAATGACTAGCAATCACGGCACAATCACTGAAATGAATTAAATTATTAATTTCAATAGCACCCCATGGTGCATTTATAAATTCTACCATCTGGGGAACATAAATATGGAGGTCCACATTCTAAACTTGGAGGCATGGTGCTGGGTGCCAAGGGCTGTATCTTTGAAGGCAGTAAAGATTTTTCAAGATACTATATGTGGAGCAGCAAGCTGTGCATTTCGAGAAGGCTCTGTCCCTGGGTCTCTATTAGTGTTACCATTTATTTAAGACTTCCTTCTTCTTTATTGTTTAACCAGTTCTTATCAATAGAGCCAATGTATAAAAATCTTAGTTCAGGAAGGGCACAAGATGGGAAGTAAATACAAGTCTGACTTGAACTAGTCACGCACCCGGCTTTTCTCTTCATTGAATTTTCTTTCCTCCTCCCGCAAAGTCCCTTGTCTTATCACCTTGCTTCAAATATGTAAATCTCTGTGTTAAAAAAACATGTTATGCTGCGACAGCTATTCTTAGGTTTTGGATGTTTTCAAAAATCTGTCTAAAACTTCAAGATAATTGCTCCTGAAGCAGAGGGGATGGAGGACCCAGGATTGGAGTATAACCTACTCGCATAAGAGATTTAACTCTCCTTCCTTATGTGGAACCATTTGACCAGATGTTGGGGTTCCGTGAGCCTTCCCTGTTTGCCATCTGTGACATCCCCAAGGGCGGGGGAGAGAGGGACACTTATAAAGAGCATACGTAAATAACTTCCATGGGGCCCTGCAGGGGCACTGTAGGCCAGCTTCTTCTTATTGTGGATTACAAACTCAAAGCCCAGTAACAGCCCAGTCCTCAGCCTATACCACCATTTTCTAATACCTATGACAATTAGATTGCTAATGCATGGGTTCACCTGAGACAGGAGCAGAGTTTTCTGCAGGATACATGATTCTAGAATATCAGTGTGGTTATGCAGCTTTTGATCTCCTCCCTTATTCTCTGTGTTTCCAGAACTTTGGTGCAATTTTTGTGTCTTGACTAGTTGATGAGGAAGATGGCTATTGAGCCTCAGAAATGCTCCTTTCTGAAAGTACCTGTATATGTGCACATCTAATTAGACAAAACATAGCCAGCCCCATGAATTAGTGTAGGTCCATAAGTCAGTGTGATTTCTAGTTGAGACTGAGGGCATCCTTTAAAGGTCTTCCCCTGCCCTTGTGCCACCGTCAGTTGCTGACGTTCACTGGCCAATGAAAGAGAGCTCTTGTGTGTGAGATTAAGTGAAAATATTCTGGGATGGATGTTTTTAGCTCCCATCTTTTAGTTTGATTCCCTTCGATTCCCAGTAGAGCCAGAGTGGCTTGAGATGCAGTGATCTGGAACTTTGGGAATGGGTGGGTTTGTACCTGATTAGAATTTTATTTCTTCGCTGTTTTAAGTGCCATTCTCATAACTTAGTTGAATTAGTTTGTTACTAACCATGTTCAGACAAGAGAATAAATAGAATATGCAATCAGAGTAGATTTAAATGAAACTTCTGATCGTCATGGCAAGGTCCTTGTCAGCAGCGTCCCTTCTCTCCCCGGGTTGTAAGCATAAATGTATATCGAATTTGAGGAGCTGGGCCTCTAGGGACTCCCATGTCCTGAGTTTATTAATGACAATGAAGGTCCCCAAATCAGTGATTTATGCAATTTAGCCATGTCTTTCCCCAACCTCTGTGGGAGTTAGTAGACTGGAATAATTACAGACTAAATAGTGATGATAAGGAGGAAATGTACTGTAGTTGGAGTTAGTGGGCTGAGAAAACAAATGTTTCCAGTCTCAGGAGAATCTGTTTGCTGTTATGAAGGAGGAGAAGACTAGAAGCAATGAGACCTTGCTCTGCTCTGTAGGAGTTCAGTAGCTGGGAAAACTATGTGAAGTTGTTAGAAAAAAAACAGGAGGTGGTAAACAAAACCCCTTCAGCATCCTGCAGTCAGCCTAGCGCTCAGCAACACAAAGGCAAATAATCGGCACTGTCATTGAGGTGGAAATCTTGAATAGTCACTGCTTTGCTCTCAGAGACAAGCTGGTGAGCCTGAAGGAGCTGTTGTAGCTTTGCTTTGGAGACTGGACTTGATTCTGTCTCAAACACAGTAGAAAACCTTGCATACAAAAGAACTGAGAGACTTCCTGTTTGGGAATGAGCTGGGGTTGCACAGTGTGAGCCAGTCACAACAGCAGCTCTTGGTAATTGCAGGACTTCTTTTCTCTTTGGGTGTCAAAGTAGTGCACCCTAAATAACCAGCAGCTCCATATTTCTGAGCTGAGACTTGCTCGGAAGTCTAGGTCAAGTGGCCTGCCCAAGGCTGGGTGAAGGGCCCAGGTATACCAGGATCCCAGGAAGCATGACTTCCTTCTGGAGACAATGCCTCTCCCCCACAGTCTCCTTGAGACTCTCTACCTGGATAGACAACACTGCCTGACATTTCTCTGCAGTGAATAAAGGGAAAGAAGATAACTGGCACTTTACTCTGAGATGAAGCCATATGGTGCCATTTAGTTGGGTAGGGAGAAGGACGTCTGGAAAAATTCAAAAGTATGTTGGTTATGCCTTCAAGGACAAGTAGAATAAGAGAGAATATGTTTTCTTACTTCTTGGGCAATATCTAAACAACCTTCACCCCAGGAAGGGAGAATGCCTGCCTGAGTTTAGAATGCAGTTCTAAATTGACTCTGTACTTCCTTTTCAAAGTTAAGTGCTTCCCCAGGTGAGGATCTTTCGGGTAAATTTTTCTTTAAAATAAGATTTGATGGTCCATTTAATTGACTCTGAGGCCACAAGATAAGAAAAACAATAAAGCTCTATGGAGAGTTAGGAAAACCTATGTAAAATCCAGAGAATTCACAAACTGATCTCTCAGACTATGGCCACTAGAAGGTGTGCCTAAGTTGGCAGACATCAAAATAAGGTCTTTCTAGGACTCCCCTGGCTTCACATACCCTCCATGCTTCATTCAGAGTGAAGTAGCATCAGCTCTTGCTTCTTTGGGAGACTTTCTAAGGAGGTTTGGAAGAGACTGGTTTCACTAGAGGGCTGTCTGGCTGCCCTAGGCCCTGTGCCCCTACCCTGTAGGCTGACAGAATAGTGTATCCCAACACACCTGTAACCCACTCATGGTACCTGGGTGGGTTATGCTACACCTGTGTAGAAGTTCTGCCTTTCTCTATCCAGGTGTGCTTGTTGAGGCCTTTCTAAATGAGAGAGACCCTACATTACTAACTGCTGTGAATGGCTAACTGGAAGACTGTTCCAGATACTGTGACCCTTTGGACTGCCTTCAAAGTTCCCAGGAAATTAATTAAGAAATCTCCTGCCTTAGAGAAAATCCCACAACTCTGGTTCAAAGAGTTATATATGAATTCCTTGGGGCCTTGCCTGTGATTCTCCAGAATCATCACTGGACATTACTGTGTGTCTTTGGACATTACTGAGAATCATTGGATAATCACCATGATTCTCACGTGGTTAGGTCAGGCCCACCCATACCCCAAGGCCATCTCTGGCCCCGATGTGGGGAGGGCAGGCTGATCTGCTTCTGAACATGGATGGGAAAATATTAGCACTGTTTGGGCTGCCCAGAACCAGGTCTAGATCCTGTCCTCTGATTGTTCAGGTATTTTATGTTTGCCTGGATCCCTGATTCTTGGTTTCTAACTCTTTCATGTGAGGTTCTCTGGGAAACAGACTCTGAGGCAGAGCTTTGCGTGCGTGAGGTTTATTGGGGAGTACTCTCAGAAGGGACCAAGGGGAGCAGGACTAGGCAAAGGGGGACTTTGAACTGTGATGTGGTTATAGCAGAAGCTTTGTGAATCTCAGGGAACTCTAGAGTTAGGATGGCCCTTCAAAGTTGTCCCAGATTAAGGCAGGGTGCCAGGAATTTTGTACTTCTGGGCTCCAAGTGAGACAGGCGTGTTCAGCATGAGTCAGTAGCTAATGCAGGCCTTGACGTTAGATGAGGGCTGCCCTTGGTGAAGGGGTGTAACCTTGGCGAGGCTCTCCCTTCAGTCCTTCAGTCAAGGGCAATTCCCAGAGAGGAACTCATCTGTGAATTAACGCAGGTGCCAATTCCCAATTGCTAGGAGAATAAGTGTCTAGTTCTTGTTAAGGAATATTTGTGTATGTGTGTGTAGAGCTCAGTGACACATCGTTGTATACTCTATAGTTCACCCCTTGAGCCATTCAGATATGTTTTATCTGTCTAGTAAATTCACCCAATCTAGGAATAGCCCTTTCAGGATTTTGGGTGATCTCTTTGCCTGGGAAAATTAAGAGTAATAAGACTAACTACAGTTCCCACTGCTTGAGCTGATATTGAGACCACAACTGATACTCATCATCTCCCTCCTGCACCACCAATGTCACATTTCCTCTTGCCCTCAACACCTCTACCCTCAGTTTGCACTGACCCTACATTAACTCTTACACCATAGGCCAAGGAATCTGCATGGGGGTGTTCCAATGTCCATTCCAGTTATACAGCCAACAGCTAAGGAAATTACCAGAGTGGATCCATTGACCCTGTGGACTCACTATAAACCAGAAGTGGGCTAGGGCTCCATTTGCTACCTGGCCCCCATATGCTTCTACCCTAAAAGGATCTATGATGACATATTGGGCCCCCAGGTATTCTCACCTCAGACCTTGAATCTGACAATTCTCAAATATCTGGATATCTGATTTCCCTAAGATATGATTATCTGAATTAATGACCACAGGAACTTTTAGGGAGGGACTGGAGAAATTATTACTGTAAATATTTGCCTTGGTATTGCAGAGTCCTTCCTCATGGGGCCTGGTTTCTCCTTTAGATCCAGAAACTAGGCAAGGAGTCATAACTTTTATTGGAGAAGCTTCCCTCAGTCTCTCGATCATCTATCCTTGATTCCTTTGGTTGTGTAAAGTAAGCAGTTCCCTCGCTGGCTGCTCATATGGTTTGCCCCTTGGAACACTAAGCTCTATGAATCATCTCCATCACTCTCTGTCCCCACTTGCCTTGCTGATTTTGATGCTCATTACTCTAATCGCACCTACTTTGCCTCTGACAGTTACCTCCCACCACCTGACTTCTACTATACAGCCATCCCATCATTCCCATAGCTATCAGGGAGCTCCGTTTTGAAACAACAACTCTTAGCATCACCTCTGGTCAATAGAGGACAGCTACTGCTGAGTCTTTGAAGGATGCTGTACCCCTCTTACCTGTGTGCAGGCATACCTTGGAGATACTTCAGATTCAGCTCCAGATCACTTCAATAAAGCAAATATTGCAATAAACCAAGTCACACATGGTATTTGGTTTCCCAGTGCATATAAAAGTTATGTTTAAAGTTATATTAAATGTGTGATGGCATTATGTCTAAAATAACAATGTATATACCTTAATTAAAAAATACTTTATTGCTAAAAATTGTTGGGAAACATCTGAGTCTTCAGTGTAATTTTCTTGCTGGTGGAAGGTCTTGCCTTGAGGTTGCTGGCTGCTGACTGATCAGGATAGTGGTTGCTGAAGATTAGCGTGACCGTGGCAATTTATTAAAATAAGGCAACAGTGAAGTTTGCTGCATCAGTTGACTCTTTCTTTCATGAAAGATTTATCTGCTGTGTGTGATGCTGTTTGATAGCATTTTAAACACAGGATAAATTTTTTCAAAATTGCACTCAATCCTCAATCTCTGCTGCTGCTTTGTCAACTAAGTTTCTGTTGTATTCCAAATCTGTTGTTGTCATTTTACCAATGCTCACAGCTTCTTCACCAGGAGTAGATTCCATCTCAAGTAACCATTTTCTTTTCTTATCCATAAGAAGCAACTCTTTACCGGTTCAAGTTTAATCATGATACTGAGGCAATTCGGTTACATCTTCAGGTTTCACTTCTAATTCTAGTTCTTTTGCCATTTCTACCACATATGCAGTTATTTTTTCGACTGAAGTTTTGAATCCCTCAAAGTTTTCTATGAGGATTGGAATCAAATTCTTCCAAACTTCTGTTAATTTTAGTATTTTGACCTCCTCCCATGAATCACGAATGTTCTTAATGGCATGTAGGATGGTGAATCATTTCCAAAAGGTTTTCAATTTCCTTCGTCCAGATTCATTATAGAAATCACAAACTATGACACCTATATCCTTACAAAATGTATTTATTAAATAAGATTTTAAAGTAAAAAATGACTACTTGATCTAGATAGGGTGAATGCTGTAGGATAGATGTGTTAGCAGGCATGAAAACATAATCTCCTTCATCAGACCTTTTGGATGACCAGGTACATTGTCAATGAGCAGTAATATTTTGAAAGGAATCTTTTTTTCTGAGCAGTAGGTCTCAACAGTGGGCTTAAAATATTCAGTGGGCTTAAAATAACACTGGCTTCCACTTAAAGTCACCAGCTGCATTAGACCCTAATAAGAGAATCAGCCTGTCTTTTAAAGCTTTAAAGGCAGACATAGATTTCTCTTCTCTAGCTATGAAAATCCTATGTCAACTTCTTTCAATAGAAAACTGTTTCATCTACATTGAAAACCTGTTGTTTAGTGTAGCCACTTTCATCAATGATCCTAGCTAGATCTTCTGGATAACTTGCTGCAGCTTCTCTTAGTATCTGCTGCTTCACCTTGCACTTTTATGTTATGGTGACAGTTTCTTTTCTTAAACCACATGAACCAATCTCTGCTAGCTTCCAATTTTTCTTCTATAGCTTTCTCACCTCTCTCAGCCTCTCAGAATTGAAGAGAGTTAGAGTCTTGCTTTGGATTAGGCCTTGGGTTAAGGGAATGTTGTGGGTAGTTTGATCTTCTATCCAGGCCACTCTAACTTTCTCCATATCAGCAATAAGGTTGTTTTGCTTTCTTATCATTCATGTGTTCACTAGAATAGCACTTAGTGAACTTTTCCTTTGCATTTACCAACTTGTCTGGTGTAAGAGACCTAACTCTTGGTCTGCCTCAGCCTTCAACATGCCATCCATATTAAACTTAATCACTTACAGCTTTTGATTAAAGTGAGAGACATGCAACTCTTCCTTTCACTTCCTTTCACACTTAGAGGCCACTGTGGTCTTGTTAATTGGCCTACTTTCTGTATTTTTGTGTCTCAGGGACTAAGGAGATCCCAGGAGAAGGAGAGAGATGAGAGAATGACTAGTTTGTGGAGCAGTCAGACCACATACAACATTTATCAATTAAGTTTGCTGTCTTTTTGGGGGCTCAGTTTATGGCACCCCAAAGCAATGGCAATAGCAACATCAAAGATTGCTCACTGATCATGGATTACCATAAGAGACATATTAGTGAAAAAATTCAAAATATTGCAAGAATTACCAACATGTGATACAGAGACACAAAGTAAGCACATGCTGTTAGAAAAATGGTGCCGATAAACTTGCTGGACACAGGGTTTCCATAAACCTTCAGTTTGTAAAAAACACAATATCTGAAAAGCGCAATAAAGCTAAGTGCAGTAAAATGAGGTGTGCTTGTACTCCTTATTGTTTTGGTAAGTGGAGTATGCTCTGGGTTTGACTAGATTTTTCGCATTTACTAGTAGTGTTGAAGGCCAGAATTCTCAGGAAGCAGACTCTGAGGTGGAGTTCAGTGCCTAGGACATTGATTAGGAGCTACTCTTGGGATTAGCACTGCTGGGAGAATGGCAAAGGAGGGAGAAGCAGACTTCTGATGCAGTTTTAAGACAGGCCCCAGCTCTCTTCTTATGGACCTCTGAGACTGGGTCAGCCCTTGTAGTAGTCCTGAGTTGGAACAAGTAGGCCAGACATTTTTGCTTCTATCCATCATGGTGTGCAGACTGCCCCTGGGAAGGGGCCGTGGCCCTGGGAAAGGCAGCTCTGTTTAGCTGAGGACTGTTTCTAGAGAGAGCAGTCAGCTCAGAGTAGTCAGTTGACCGTATTCCAAGCAGCTGGGGATTAAGCCTTCATCCCTAAGCAGGGACCTGTGAGGTATGTCACAGAATCTGCTACACCTCTCAGCTACTCTAACATACCTATTTCTCAGAGTCATTCGGTCCTTTTGTCTACCATCTGCCACTATGAACTGGGATTTTTTCTTCACTTAGTGTGAGTCATCTCCAGGCTTCCAAGTGTCATCCAGCAGGGTGTTAGTACTGTCTCCTGGGTTCTTGACAAGGTGCTAAATTCTGTATTGCAAGAGAATGCTTGATAAAATGTCCCTTATTCCCATTAGGTTGCAGTTCTCCTAGACTCTGGGATCTATTCTAACACATACTCTCCTGGTCCCTGCAAGTCCAGTTGGCTAGGAACCACAGCTCCTTCCCCATATGGTTTCTTTCGTTCCTTAGCAGGTCCAGCTGTTATGTCAAGATATGACTCTAAATGTTGACCTGGTGGTCTCTGATGTGGAATGGGGTAGATTCTGTGGCAGTGTGTCTTACAAGGCAGAAGATTCCATGTCATTCTCAAGCAGGTGCAGCACATTTACTTTTAACAGGGAGGAGTGGGTCACTTCTGTAGGCCCAGGAGGATTGAGGAGTCTATTGATTCAAGGTTTTTTTGAGTTCATCTCCTCAGAGATCTCTATCCCAAGTCTCAGGATTGCTGTCCTTTTAAATAAGACTCTGACGTGGTGTAGAAGACTTGCTGGGGTTGAGAAATCTTTTCTGGAGATTTATTACCCTTGTAATTACACCCAGAGCCTGATTCTCAGCTTTTTCTGCTCTCTGGTTGCAAGAGATGAGTGTCTTTTTACATGTTTCCAAGTAAGTTGTTTGGGTTTTGCTCTTTACCTTGAATTGATGATTAATCAATCTCAGCTTTTCATGTTTTTCTTCAGTGCATCAATAGCACCCAACCACTATCCAATTTCATCAGGTTTCTGGTTATTCCTTCCCTGAATCTCTCTAATACCTGAGATAATGTACCTCCAGTTTATTCCATTCTACTGGCATCCCTTTCCAATTCACCACCAGTGAAAATTTTAACATTTGTACACCTAGAGCATTTTGGGGGCTATTAGAACTAGACCTACAAACCTACTGGGTCCCTCAATGCCAGCTGGCTGGCAAATGACACAGCTTCAAAATTCCTTTTAGGATCTTAGCTCTCAGATCACTCCTGAGACTAATTCTTTTCAGTCATGTTCCCAGAGAAATGGTTTCTGAGATGGAGTTACATGCAGGTAGTTTATTGGAAAGTGCTTTAAGGAGCATCACCTGTGAAGCACTGAGAGAAGCATGTTGAACAGAAGTTGACTGTGGTGCAGTTGTAGCAGAGCTCTCAGACAATATCTTGCGGTGCCTTAAGCTAGGATGGACCTTCAGAGTTATCCCAAATTAAGTCAAGGAGGTTGGGTTTTGTGCCTCTACATCAACTAGACATTGGAAGTGAGTTGGCCCTGGAGAGGGCCATAACCTTGGGCAAGTACGCTCCCTTCCTTTGAGGGAAATTCACAGAGGTAACTGTTAGTAATCAGTATTTCCTGCCACAGGGGCGTGTACCTCTGTCTTGAGGTGGACCTGGACAGAGCACTACAGCATCCACTACACCACCAAGCCCTTAGACCAGGCATTCTCTGATGCCTTAGCAGAGCTCTACCGTGTCTTCTTGCCTTATCTTGTCTAACCTAAAGTACTTGCCCCGGCTCCACCTAAACAGCTGAATTCTGACTCTGTGTGTATGTGTGTGTATGTGTGTGTGTATACATATTTTTAGGTAAATTAGGCCAAATGTCAGCAAGAGTTCTAGGGAAACAAAACTTCAGTTGCAGAGAATAAAAAAAGACTAAGTTTGTTCCTTAAGACTCACTGTGTTCCATTCTAGAGGGTGACACTACAGTCTGGACCCTGACCACTAGCCTCTCTACCTGCCACTGGGAAGAACTAAGAAAGAGACAAGAGTAAGGAGTCAATGGGATAGATGAGAGGGGAGTTAAGTAGCTTATTTGTTTTTAGATGTGAAAAAAAAAAATCAAAATGAGGACTGAAAGAAGGTCCTTGCTTTGTTCTCCTGTAGTAATGTCCAGGGAAGGAAGTGTTTCTCAAAGTATGTTCCATGGAACATCAAAGTTTTTTGTTTGTTTGCTTTGTTTTGTTTGTTTGTCGTTGGTAAATATACCTACTCTAGGCTGTACTAGGGACATTCTGACTCACAGCCTCTGGGACAGAAAGATTATAACCTGTGGTTGTGCTTCACATGTTAGTCTGAAGTTAGTCATCTAAAGACTGAGCTCATTCCTCTGATCAGGATTTCTGGCTTGCTGCTCGGGGCCGATTGCAGGAAGACCATACCACAGCCTCCTTTCTGAGGAACCTTCAGCAGTCGGTGAGTAAGATTTGTGGTGAAATCGAAAGCAGTGTGGTTTTCAGAAAAGAAGGTATGCTTCCTCTAAGAACTTTGATGAGGTTTGGTTAATGCTTTCCCAGAAGAGTAGTGGTACCTGGATCTGGAGGAAGAACATCAACATAATTTGTGTGTGGTTGCTCACTTTGTTTCTAGTTGGTGGTTGACTCCATAGAAGCTGGGAACAGGGGGTGGTGCAGATGGTAGACCCCTCCAGAAACTTCTCTTGTCCTCACTATGCACACAGAGGAGTTGTTCAAATGTGAGCCTGGGCTGGGTGTAGTGGCTCATACCTGTAATCCCGGCACTTTGGGAAGCCAAGGCAGGAGGATTGCTTGAGCCCAGGAGTTTGAGACCAGCCTAGACAACATAGTAAGACCCTGTCTCTACAGAAAAATTTAAAATATTAGCTGGCCATCATGGTGCATGCATGTAGTTCCAGTTAGTTGGGAGGCTGAGGCAGAGGGTTTGCCTTAGCCCAGGAGGTCAAGGCTCTGATAAACTGTGATTGTGCCACTGAACTCCAGCCTGGGTGACAGAGTGAACCCCTGATTCACACAAAAAAATTTGAGCCTCACACTTGCTAGATACATGCTTTATGGAATCAGAACTTTCCTCAATCCTTAGAGCGGTACCAGCTGAGGGAACAATGACCATTGACAACATTTATCCTGTAGATGCCCCCAGAATTGTCAAAAAGTGGCCACTAAGTGTGACTGTGAGTCAGCACTATGCCAAGGAAATTTGGGTTAAAAAACATTTCCCCAAAATGTTCAGATAGTTGCAAATTGGTAAAGACTAAATAGCCAAGTAAGTGATTGATGGATTTTTTCCACTTTCATTTTTAAAAGGAGTTACATTATTCCTGTCCCACAAGGTGTTAGTGACTTCCAGAACTTAGATCTATAAGTCTCAGTGACCACATACTATTACGTCAACAAGTAAAAGAACTTAATGACAAATTGAGGAAGACTCCCTCTCAGAAAGTTCACAGGATCCTGCTTCATTTTGCCCTGCAGGTCGATTTTGATCACCTTCTGCCTGGCCTCTGAAAACAGGAGGCAGAAGGAGGACATGGCCTTCCCTAGGGCTCAAAACAAGGATAGGTGATTTGTGTAGGTCGCCAGGAATAGGGATTCATGGTCCATGAGGTGGGAATGTCTGTTTCCAACCTGTCAATGCCCAGCATCAGGACACAATCACTCAGTTTGTTCCATGAAATGGCATTGGTGTACAGATGACAGGAGATACTTGTGGGTCTGAGAGCTGGATCCTGTTTTATAAATGCAACTGTATGCCAATATCTATCTTCTCTGAGGGTTTGGGCTACCTTGTACACTTCCTGACACTGGCTGCCTCTCTGGGCCTCCTTGTAATGGACCTCAGCTGGATTTCCTAAGCTTCCCTTTCTATGTCATCTTAATACCAACCATGAGCCTAGTGTCCACCTAAATTCACACTATACCTATTGGATTAGACTTCCTTCAGTCCTGTCGTAGAATATGCTCCCTACCTGCTCTATTGGACAAATGGGATTAGCTCTGGAACTTCATCCTTCTCAGGTTGCCCTGGGCTCATACGTGTAACTTAACCATATCCTGGAACATGACAAAAGCAAGTATCCTAAAAACTCAAGTGTGTTCCGCATGAGATGCATTGGCAATTTTACAACTCAGCCTTGAAGTAGGAATACGAGCAGGGAGGGAGGAAGCCTGTAGCTGGACCCTGCAGGAGCAGCACAGTAAGGCTGTGAAGGAAGAGGTTCAGATGGGGTCTAAATTCAAGCCAAGTGGCAGGGGATGGTATCAAAGTACAGGTGGCAGGCAAGAGATACCCAAAGCATTATTGATAGTTACATCATGGCGGGGCTGGAGAGCAATGGGCAAGAATAGTGTTAAGTCCTTACTCAGAGGGGCTGAGGTTGAGGGGCAACTGAGGCATGAACCCAGTTCTATAGTCAGGGTCAGTACTCAATGGAGTACCTTATTGAGTAGTTAGGTTCCCAGGACTCTTGCCAGGATTTCAAACACATAATCTGGCTGAGAGTTTGAAATTCTTTCTTCTCTGGTGAGGCAGTCAAGATGTGAAAATGAACAACTCCAAACTCTCAGTGGCTTAAAACAAGAAAGGTTTATTGCTTGCTTACCCTAACATCAACAGGTGGTGGTGTAGGGTTGGGGTATCTCTACTCCATAGAGATATCACTCAGGATCTCAGGATGACCAGGAGCCACCATTTCTAGTGCTGGTATCTCATCAAGACATCCAAGTTTACCTTTAGGTTTGCTGCCATAAAGTCTAGAGAGTTGAATATAAGCAATTAAATGTCTTGGACACTTCTGCTTACATTTCGTTGGCCCAACTACCTACCTGGGCACAGTAACTTCAAAGGGTAGGGCTGTGTAATCTTCTTTGTAGAAGTAGAGGAGAACGGGATTATAGACACTAGTAATGTCTATCAAATTGGGTCAGGGTTGACTCATGAACTAGGCTTTGCTATGGCTATAAATCTTATATGTATGCTTGGTAGAAGGTGAGATGGTGCTTCATTATTGTCTTTTGCTAGAAAGACTTAAGGAAAGGAAGGATTAGCAGCTAAATACATAGGTCAAAAATATCCTATAGAGTAAAACGTATTCTGAAATATTGCCACAGTCTGGAGTATGGAACTGTGATTCACCTTTATATGGGTCAAATCTAGCTTCTGGGCATGTGTCTTTTCATTCATTAGTTAGTACTGCCCTTAGCATATGAGGACAATATAAAACTCAACCAATGCCATAAGAATTAGCTACATATATATATAAAATTTTATTTTATTTTTTTTCCTGTAGAGAGGATGTTTCTACAATGAACTGTCCATGTTCTATCTCTCCATACCCTCATTATATAAATCATATCATGTATGGGCTGGTTGGCTCTGGCTAGGGTTGTGACCCATGACTATAGAAAAGCCCTACAACTGGTCTGGGAATTGAGCCATTATCTTTGGCTTTATTAGCATCATGCCTTGACTGAACGATTCAGTCCTTGTATCCCAGGAGCTTATTGAAATAAATTCAGTTTACAAAAAAAGAAGACAACTATTCAGATGTAATTCACCTTATAGTTTTAAAGCATTCCTAAACAATTATATACACACATATGCTCATGCGTACACAGACGCAAATCATACAAATTGCTGCTCTTCAAAACAAGGAAGTTGTACTTAAGTTTTAGGAACCAGTTTGAAGTACCTCTATATTGTCATAGGGTAGCGAGCATCATTTTCATTGTAAAACCTATTGTGGAAATGTATCTGCTACAAATTTCTTGGCAGATACTCCAAAGAAGTATTCCCTTCCTAGGCAGAGCTTTGAACAGTGTGGAAGGGATTCAAAGAGGGAGCAAGGGATGGGGATCCCAACTGCAGAGGAGGCAACTGGGCTCAGCTCCGAGTGCCTTTGTGAGAAGGTACCCTCCAGCACACTTCAGCACTTCATCTTGGGGTGATGCCCCTAAAGCCCTCATCACCTTCCAGACTAGACCACATTGACAACAATTTTTCTTAAACTGAGCCATGTAAGGAAAGGACAATTCTTAGAAATCTCTTGTGGATGTCCATACTGTGATTATTTGACTAGAGAAGCATTCTCTTTTTAACAAACCAGCAGTCGTATGCTTTTCTTGGCTCCAGGTGAAGAGGTGACTTCCCTCTTTGATTCAGTGTTCATAATTGGGCTCTCTGTTAGCCAAGGTGGTAAGAAAACAATGCTAATGAGGTCAGGGGTTCAATGCCCACGTGGGTCAGTTAGCGTTCCTTTGTTCTTTGGCCAAAAGTCTATATCCTCTAACTGTGTCCAGCTACTATGATGACAATAGAGATTGGGAGAGAGTGAGGGAACGTGGATAGCTCTCTGTAATCCTATTCTTCCCACTATGGAAAACAACTCCAAGTTCATGTCCTTTTGTCAGTAAAGTCATCTTCAGGGATGAAGGACTAACCCATTAGGAAGCAGTAAAGAAAATAAAGGGTCTAGTTTCCCAGTGGTGCTAAGAAGGCTGAAGCTATGGGATCAGTGGTTACAGCTAGAGCATCAGCTCGGTCACTTGTGCTAATGAAAGACAGCAGCAGCAAAAATCATTATTGTCCGTGGCCAATTTTCACTTTGTTATCAGCCAAAGTTTTAATGTTTCCCAGACATTTGTATAAGGAGTAAAGTGGATTGGCTTGAATTTCATCTCCTTTTTTTTTCTCAGCCACTATCTGTTGGAGATCCTAATGAGTAATAAAATGCCCATAGATGGCCAGAAAAAGAAAACCTGAATATTCCCACAAGTAGGACCTCAGTCCTGGAGTGACTTAGATCCGGCTTTTTATCACAATTCATAATTCTCTCACATTGTACACCATTTCCTGAGAATTACTGTGCCTTCTGTAATGTTCTGTGGCAACATCAATCAGAGAGGCACTGGCATCATGGGATAAACTATGGGCACACTTGATTGTATGACTCCCTAGCATTCTGAATGTGCATGTGTGTGTTTGTGTTTGTGTGTATGTTTGTGTGTGTGAACTGCCTTGAGCCTTTACTTGTATAAAGGGATTTTAACGTTTATTTTATAGAACTGATGAAAGAATTATATGGCAGTATATGAGGTCTAACAGGCCTAGTGTGACACCTGGCTTTTTGTAAGCAGTTTTTCTGATGACTAGAGTTATTTTTGTTAACATTGTATGCATTTCTTTTCATTGTTTGGTCAATTTCTCCACTTTGTTGGAAATCCATATGTGTAGAGCATCCATTACAAATACCTTATTATCAGATGCTGGTGATGGCCTTCCCATACCCCTCAGCCCACCTCAATTCACCAACAGATGCAATAGACAGGAGATTCCTTCCCACTTCGAGGATCTGGGTCTTTCTTCTTTGCCCAAGGGCTTTCAAAGGCACTTGCCAAACTCAGAAACCTAAGAGTTTATGCTTCTTAGGGCAACCCTCAACCAAAAGGAAGGTGGGGGAGGATGAAGACTTATCCCCTGTCAGGTGGAGTGATTCTGAGACATAGTCCACATGGCTTCTTACAGAATTCACAACACAGCTGAGCTCAAATTGCCAACAGCCACCACTGATGCACTTTCATTGGCTTTTCCCCTTTCTCTTTTTCTCTTTCACCATTTCTTCACTTGGGATTTCTAGGTTCACTTTGGAAATAAATTATTAGCACCCAATTTTGTAGTCTAGGATTTGCTTTTAAGAAACCTTAATTAAAACTCCTACCTCATAGGGTTTTTACTTTTATTTTTTAATTTATATACAGTAAGATTAACTTTGTTTGATGTGTAGTTCTAGGAGTCTTAACAATGTATATGTTTATGTAGCCACCACCATAGTTAGAATGCAGAACATTTCCCTTACCTCCCCAAAAACCCCTTGTAGGCAAACCATTCCCCCCACCCCTAACCTAAGACAACCGTTCCTATAAGTTTTGCTTTTTGAGAAAGTCATACAGTAGGTAACCTTTTGAGACTGGCTTCTTTCACTTAGCAAGTGCCTTTGAGATTTATCCATGCTGTTTATCAGCAATTCATTCCTTTTTGTGACTGAGCAGTATTTCATTATATGGAGGTAAAACAGTTTGTCAACTCACTTGTTAAAGGACATTTGGATTGTTTCTAGGCTTTGAAGATTATAAATGCTGCTGCTGTACATATTCACATACACATTCAGGTTTTTGTGTGAGTATGAGTTTTTATTTCTCTAGGGTAAATACCTAGGAGTGGGTTTGCTTGGTTGTATAATATGTTTACTGTTACAAGAATCTGCCAAAACTTTCCCAAGTATCTGTACAGTTTTATACTCACACCAGCAATGAATGAGAGTTCCAATTGCTCAACATCCTTGCTGTCACTAGTCATTGTTATTAGTTTTATTTAAGCTATTCTAATACAGGTAGTGGTATTTCACTGTGGTTTAATTTGCATTTCCCTAATGGTTAGTGATATTGAGCATTTTCTCATTTGCATATTTACCATTGTATATCTTCTTTTGGTGAAGTAGCCAAATCTTTAATTGGCTTAATTGGATGATTTGTTTTATTACTGTGGATTTTAGAGAATTCTTTACTTATTGTGGGAACACATCCTCTGTCAGATATGTGACTTGCAAATATTTTCTCCCAATCTGTAGCATGCCTTTTCATTCTCTAATCATAGAGTTTTTATAAGGACTAATGAGCTTACACTCTAACTTCTCTAAAAACTAAATACCTGTACTATATACACATATATATTTCAATTAAGGAAGGCAATATGGAAAAAAGATATTGACCTGGGGCTCAGACAAACCTGGGTTTGTGTCCTGGTTCAGTTACCCACTAAATTCTTGCTACAAATTAGCCTGTTCATTTCTTCATTTGTAAAGTATAAACAATATTAGTACTTACCATGTAGGGTTGCTATGAGGATTAAATGAGATATGTCAAGGGCTTAGCCCAGTTTCAGAATATTTTAAATGTTCAATAAATGCTAAGATTATATTCATATTATACTATTCTCTTTCGACTTCAAACCTTTGTCTGAGCTGCTCCCTCTGCTTGGATTATTCTCTCATCCTCACCCTATACTCCTTACCCCTGACTCCCATCATTTCTTAGCTGGCTAAGACAATTCCTATTCAGTGAACACCTCCCGTGTGTGCCAGACCCCCATCTTGGTGCTCCCATAGCACCCTTTAATGAGCTTTTATAACACTGTTTTTAAGCAGAGTAAGCTGTGAGCAACTGGAGCACAGGGATAATGTCCTCAATACCTAAAATAACGCCAAGCTGTGTTTGGTGAATGAATGAATGAATCCCTCTCATGCTTTGTCTGGAAGTTCCAATTAGACATTTCCTCTGTGTATTGCCAAATTCAGTCTCTTAAAGATAGACTTAAACACCCTAAATGGATTTCTCTGACTTACACCAGGACCAGGCTTGCAATCCACCAAACAGACATCACATTTTTGACAAGTTGGATGCCGGATGGAGAAACTTGAATGCTTTGTATCTATTTACTTTTACCACATGCCATAAAAATTAAAAATACATTGTACCACAAGTGCAGTATTTAGTGTCTCCCTTTAATTACATTCAAGTGTGTTGCTAAATAGTCTTGAGAAAACCTTAATGACCAGCTGTTCTACCCTTTTCCCATATGTCAGAAATGGTTTCTGAAATCACATTCTGGGACAGTAAGGTTGTATAATTAGACAGTGTATAGTTAACACTTCTAGATTTTCCCTTAAACTGTGGACCCTTTACACTAACATATTGTGTGATTCTGCCAGTTTGGCGCAATACAATTAAGTGACGTGCCAAACGGCAACCGAGATATGCAAACTCTATCAGACGTGTTATGATTACATCATTATCTCCTCATATCTTTTTCATCATTAGGACTGTATGTGTGTGTGTGTGTGTGTGTGTGTGCATGCACACATGCTATGCAATATTCAGCATGTACGGCTGACAAATAAACTTAGTAAAAAGGGCTGTAAATTTTTAATATTCCCTTCATAATGCCATTTATCTCATTACAATTAGATGTGAGAGTAGCTTTTGCATCCTTTAGAACAAAGAGCAATCACTCAAATACACAGCAATCATTTAAAGAAATAAAACAAAACAAAAATTCCCCATGGCTGTAATAGAAGCCAATATTTTATATTGCTTCTGGTGGAAAGATGGGGATTTTTATCTACCCCCAAACTAGATTTGGGAGATAAAAGAAGTTGAATTTAGACAAAACAATTGATGGTTGTGAAAATAAGTCATTAGTTGCTTGTGGTTGCTTGACTCTGAAATTAATTAGTTGTTTTGAAAACATAATATTTTGTTTGATTAAATTGGGCTAATTTTTTGACTTTTTTTAGTTCAGACAGACACTGAAATGGAAACATAAAATAAGGAAATGGAAAGATTCTGTCAACTGAATAACATTATTTAACTCTCCCTGGTCTTTACTCCCAAAGAAAATGAACTTAATGTTATTCCAAATTACCAGTCAAAAAGGTTTCTGATCAGAATTGCCCATGTATATGTAAGACCAAGTCACAGCTGAAGCTTTCTTGACTCCTAAAGCTTAAAATTTATTTTTTGAAAGGGCCCAGAGAGCATCACTGTTCTGATAAGACCGATTTACAACTTTTTCTCTTTTATGCTTAAATTTCCAATGACTTATTTAGATGTAAGCACTGACAGCTGTAATCATGTTTTAAATCTTGCTTTGTATCCTTAGTTATAATGTTGTTCAATTAATATTCAGAATAATGGAAGTGATGTGCTGTTTTGAAAAAGACTTGAATGCAATCCAATGCTTTGGGAAACTGACTCTCGAGAGGATTAATCAGCATTTAAAACTTGCATTAATAAAAATCTGATCTTTCACCATGAGGCATGCATAATACTTTTTGTTTTCAAACATTTTAGTTCAATAATATGGCATCCTTTGTCCTGATTTTTAAAGGGGTTTTAGAATTTAGCTTCTTCAGATCAGTTCTGCCCTGACCCTTGTGCATAATTGGACACTTCTGATTTAAAAATATAAGAATGTTCTTTTGTGTGGTACACCACACTGTATTTCATTACTACAGATATACACGACACTGGACTACAACTTAGTACTTAATATTTTAGCTTTTTCTCCAATTTACACCCAAAGACTTTTTTTAAATCTTTCTTTGACTTTTCAATCTTTCTTTGACTTTTTCAAAGCCCAATTATCCAAACTCAATCCTTGAGAAAAACCAAAAAAAGAGCAAAAAATCATGATTAAATAATGAAAAGTGATCCAAAGTAACAGGAAAGCTTTTGCCACAAATGGAGTATATAGAACAATTTTGATAGTGATCTCTTTATTTGTTTTTAAATAAGCATGAATAACAGTGAGTTGTTTACATGTAAATGAGGATTTGGGTTCTCAATGTAAGATAAAATGACAATGATGTGGTAGAAAACAGACTGGGAAGAGCGGGCCCAGTGCTCTTTGGTTTATAGCTAAGTGAGAAAGAAATAGAAATAGAGAAGAGAGATGATTGTGAAAGGGGAGTGGGTAGAAAAAAAAAATTTGCTGTTTTAACCTAGTAGAGTAGTAAGTCACATGCACAGGTGCTTCTCTCTCCCTAGACCAGCCAGTGCTCTCTGGCCCAGGGCAGCTGCTTTACCTCTGCTGAGACCCAGCGGATACTTCTGACCATCAGCAGAGAGAAAGGCCTCCTTCATGGTGCTAAAAAGGGCCTGGAAGAATTCTATTCTTCCCCTTGCATGGCTTTAGAAATTGAGTTTCCACAAGGGAAGCCAGGCCATCCTTCCTTCACCGAGGAACAGATTCTTCTTGTTGCTTGGTCTTATGAACATGCGCAGCAAATGAACTCCAAATGCTTCTTGAAAGAATTGTCTCAAAGCCCGGGTGTGCTGGCTTCTGTGTGGCAGAGATCTGCTCATCTGGTCCACCTTTCTAGCAGCGGGAATCCCTGCTCTTCCTTGGGGAGCAGCCTCTTTTGGTCTCCTTGAAGTATGCTTCTGAGATGGAGTGTGAGGGGCTGGAAAGAAAGCCCAGGAAGCAAGAAGGTGGGGCTAGAGAACAGATGTCATGCCAGCTTGTGGCTCGGACACTGAACAGGAGCAGAATAGATCTTTGAGGAAGTAAAAGTGTTCATTTGAGATGCGACGGGAGAGTGAAGTGTTCACATCATGCAAAAACTCTGGAGCCTGATCTGTTAATAAGAATGGTAAAAACATAAACTTTGAAAAATAAAGGAGCCAAGGTGCGCGCTCTGCCACATGCTGCGTACATCTGCAGATGGGGTTGGGGGCGACCTTGGATGGAGTGCCTGTGAGGGCCACAGCATCTGTCTGTCTAACAGGAAAGAGCCTTGCGTTTAAAAGGTCTCTTTCTCAGATTCTTGAAAAGATTTTTGTTGGTCAGTATGTTTGTTTTTATTGCCCTGTAACAATTTTATTTCCACACAAATCCATACTATTGGTGAAGAAGGAGACAGCTGGGCCCAGGAGTATGGGTGGGACCCAGGCCTCTCCTGGGGGGTGGGGAGTTGGCCATGAGGTGTGGTGCCTGCTCCCTGGATATGCTTTCCCAGCATCCTGGCATTTGGGTGGTTTGTTTAGCTTCCTGTGGTAGGGTGAACCACCCTTGTTTTGGGGGCAACTTTTTGCACGTTTTGGCAGGCACAAGGCCCACTCTGACTCTATCATTTTTCGAGGACTCAGCTAAGATCAAGCCAGTTCCTTGCTTTAAAACCTAATAGGCTAGGCTGGTTTCCCCTAGCCTATTAAAAGAAACCCTGAAGCTTTAGTGTTGCTAACAGTATCTTTGCCATTTGACCCCAGACCACTTCTCTGGCTTCATCTTCTGCTCTTCCCATCCCCATGTACTGAAGTCAGATTAGCCTAGATATTACTCCTTAAACATAAAATGCTATTCCTAACTCTGTGCCCTTGCTGAATCACCTCCTTCTTTGCCCTTATCTGCATGGAAAACTCCTACTCGTCCTTCAGCACCTAGCTCAAAGGCCACCCTTTCTTTTTGGTTCTTCCTGATCTTCCATGGTGCTTTTTCTTCCTTCTGTTTCTTTCAGCCTACTTCCACTCAGGAGGAATTGATTGCTTCTGCGGTTGTGCTTCCTTAGATCATTTATCACTTCTACTATAGGTTTTTTTGTTTATTTGTTTCTCCCACAAAATTATGGCATTCAAGAGTTGGAATAATAGATTCATAATTGTTATTTTTATAAATATTTGTTGAAGTGAACTCACCCTTCCATAGGTGGTAAATGTATTTCAGTATTCTATAACTGAAAAGAATATGCCTATCAAAAATTAAGAGCTTAGGCCTTCCCTTGAAATTTAAGAACTTTATTCAGGTACATACACCTTTTTTTCTATACCAGACCTTAAAATGTAATGACACATCTAATAACCACAGAAATATCCATTTTTTCCTGATGTCAGGAAAATTTAGAATGTAATTAGATTGATGTATTGGTTTAGACTCTATGTCTAGCAGAACTCTCTACCTCCAAAGAGACTGGCACTTAAATTATAGATCTCCAAAAAATATTTGCACTGATTTGATGTACGTATACATAGAATGCACTGAAGGAGTGACAAAGATACAGTTTTCTGTACTAAGGTGTGGATGGGAAAAATGTAGTGTTACTATATTGATTGAGAAAAAGTTCAAAAGGCAAAAGCAACCCCTTTTTCCAACATAGATGGTGGTGCCTGTCACACACCCTCCAAAGTCACAATATTTTCTAGACAAATAGATTCCAGGCCTAGTTCATGATAAGAACCATCTAGAACAGGAGTTGGAAAAATACAGCCCACAGGCCAATTTCAGCACACTGCATGTTTTGAACAAATAACATTTTACCGAAACACAGCCATGCCCTCTTTTTCTCATACTGTCTATGACTGCTTTCATGCTATAGTGGCAGAGGTGAGTTGCTGCAACAGAAACTGTTTGACCCACAAAACTGAAAATATCCGGCTCTTTGCAGAAAGTGTTTGCCAACACTTGACCTAGAAGTCTCATTTTGTTTTGTTTTAAAAATAATACAGATGTCTGAACCCCATCTTAGACTTATTAGTAACTGAGGGAGTGAATAATATCGATAACGCTTTTGCAAAATGAATATGAATAAACAGGCAAGGTTAGGATACTTGGATTGTAGATACAACTAGAACCCACTCAAAGTCACAATACACTGCAAGTACCCTCTCAGGCCATGGACTCATGCCCTGTTACTTTCTAGTAAGATTTCTCTCTTTTTACCAACTTCAGCACAATCTAGAAAAATACAAAGGTCACTGATTGTCTGTGGGTCTGAAATTTTAAAAATATTTCCAAGAGTGTCAAATGATGCATGCTTTGGTCTGCATAAACATGGTCATCTTCTCATTGCTTGGGACATGCAGGAAAAAAATATTCAGCTCATCATGAGAAATGGTGCAGATGGTATATTTGGCACCATCAGCCTGTGTAGATCAGAGATGCATTTATTTACATGACTTTGTTTGCATTGTGACCGTTTATCCGGGCCCTCACTCACATTTAACCTTTTAAAGGGCTGAGAGGGAGTGAAGCATTTTGCTCTTGGGATTGAATGGAGTGACCCCCCTGTAGAGGGGGTGTTTGCATTTCCTCCTACCTGCAAAATACTCATTTCTTGCAGCATCAGAAAACATTTGGTTATGTTATCTCGTGGGTCCAGGAGGAGTGTGGAGTGTGCCAAATTTAAGAGCCATTGCCAAATTCCATAGCCTGCATTATGTAGACAGAGCACGCCAATGGAACTGGCACTAACTGGTTGTAGACTCCAGCTCTTGCCTCAGAAGCAAAAGATCCCCGTTAGTCATTTCCATTTGGGATCATCCCCTCTGCTTTTAGTTATGAGCTGTCTTTGTGTCTGTGCGCAAACATTGGCCTGTGGGCACAGCTGATCGACCAGTGTGACTGCCCTCTTTGGGGTTGGGACAATGAGCCCTGAAGGCTGCACCAAGTGGTCTCAGACTTTCCAGGTGGCTTGCAGATGCTGAAAAACAGAACGGTGCATTAGAAAGAACCTTGTGAAGCTTGGTTCTAGATCTGAGCATATCGTGTGCTGGGGCTAGTCACTGGCGCTCTCATCTGTAAAATGGGCACAAGTTATTCAACCTCTCTGAGATCTGATTTCCTCATCTTTCAACAGGGAAAAATCATAGGGTTGTTATGACAACCGAGAGAATTCATACAAAGCATTTGGTGTGGTAACTGGCACAAAGTAAGCTCTCAATGCAAGTGTTTATTATTTATTACTGTTATTATGGTTATCATACTCATAACTTGCTTAATACACATGGTGGTAGAGAAGATCTAATGCAATATCTGATATTGAAGTGCTCTGTGAACATGCAGAACTTGGCAGATGTGAGGACTTGTTTCAAAGAGAAGGAAGAGTAGTTGCTCATAGAGGCCGTCTGTTAAATCTCATTTCAACATGACATGAGCCTTTGGCCAAGAGTTCCACCCCATTTACCAAGAGAAGCCACTGTTCATTTTCCTACCCCTTGAGAGAGCAATTGCCGCCCCCACCCGTAAGTAAGTAGTCATGCTTACGGTGGAGTATATCACTGGAGTGGTAGCTGACATGCTGGTGGAAATGTTCCTGAGCAAAACCAGGCCAGGGCCCAGATGCTGTCTGGACTGCACGTCCTGCTGTGTATGGGAGCAGTCACTGAAGGTGGTGCAAGGGGATGCCTACCAGAGAAGGTGTGGGAGCAGCGAGCATCTGCACCATCGACCCAGAGCAGCGCCAAGACAGGGTAACAATCGGCCTGGTTGGTTGGAAAGTCGGTTAGCTCAGTGGGCCCCTCAGCCTCATGGTTTCATTCAACAGATGTTTATTGCTTCTCTACTTTTTTGTCCTTTTTGCAGACTAATGCAAAAGGGGCTATGCATTGAGGAGCCTGGGCAAAGTTTTTATTTTTAAATTTTTTTTTCCTTTTTGGTTGCAAATGTGAATAAAAGAACATCAAGCCTGCCCTTGAGAAAAAAATGGGAAGGTGTGGATATGTCAAAGTCTACTCTATTTACTTTTTTAGACACATTGCTTCATGAGGAAAGATTCTTACACTGGGAGGGAACCAGTTTTCTCTACCAGTTTTTCATGAGGAGTCTTAAAAACTGGAAAACATCCGAAGTGCTCAAAATGACAGCCACTAATCACGACAATGATGTCTCAGAAACTTTAGTATGAAGTGCCCCACAGTTGGGAGGCCCACGCATGTCCAGCAGGGTGGTTCACAACACTCTGAAATGCTCACTTGGGTCAATCAATCTGGTAAGCAGTCAAGTTAATAAACAATAACCAGTTTGTTTTCATATACCTCCCCTGCCTAGCTCTAGGTACATAATAGGTATTCAATAAAAATGTAAGACTAATATCATAACAGTAGATAATATTTGTTGAATACTTACTAGAGGGCAGGTCTTGCTATAAGCACTTCATATGTTTTGGTTAATTTTATCCTCATAACAACCAAATGAGATACTTAACATTATTATCACCATTTTCAGAGGTGAAGATGTGGAGCCTTGAGAACCCAAGTAACTGGTTCAAGGTCAGCTGGAGGTGGTGGAGCTGGGAGTCCGTCCTAGGCACACTGACTCCAAACCCATTAAACCGCTTGCCTGCAAGACAGACTCGGTTTTTTAAAAAATGTGCAGCCTTTAAAAGAAACAAAACACTAAATTTAGGGAAATACCCACTTACAGTGTTTTGTTTGTTTGTTTTTAAAAAAAACAGATTGCATTTTCATTTTTGGTTCAAAACTTTGCTGCTTGTGGATGTGACTTCAGTAAAAATTGTGTAAAACAAGAAGTTCATAGCATGGAGAGCAAACACTTGGTGACAGGTCTGAGGCCATGAAAGAAAGGAAAGAAAGAAGGAAGGGAAGGAGGAAGTGAGAGTGGGAGAGTTGGGGGGAAAAAAAGACAGAGAGATAGAAACACACACACACACACAGAGGGGAGAAGTAAAGGAGGATCACTATGAAACCAATTTGGCACTATAGATAGAAGTGTGTGTGTGTGTGAATATGTATGTGTGAGTTAATATGTGTGTGTGTGTGTGTGTGTGTGTGTGTGTGTTTCAGAGGCATGCCTCCGAAAGCGTGCCTCTATTATAAAGTATTTTCTTTCTTCAGCCTTTCTGCCTTGTTCAGAAAAGTGTCTAACAGTGACCCAACACATTCTAACTGCCATATCTTAAGCATGGTGTGATATCCTCCATGGTGTGTGGGAGGGGTCCACAGAATTACAGAAAAAAGATGAACGACAGTGCTTACCCCGGGAGTGACTCCACTCCAGGACCAAAGGGAAAGCTCCAGCTGACAGGTCCCTTAAGCCTGGAGAGGGAGTGAGTGACAGCCAGGCTCTCTCACTGTCTGCCTACATCTCAGTGGTTGGGATTCTCGCCGTTTGCTGCAGCCTCTACTCAGGCAGACAGGAGGCATACAGGAGAAGGGAAGTTTGTGGGCCTCCAGTAGCACTGCCTGTATCCACACCAGCCACCACCACTCTGCAATAGTGATGGATGTGGAAAATCATGCCAAGGTGGAGAAACCATCTTCAACCCGAGCCTATAGCATTGCCTGCAAGGTAGACTTCACAGAGGAATAGCAAGGCTGTCGCCATGCCAAGAGAAGCTGGTTGTGGATGTGTCACACAGAGTGGAGAAGCTGAGGAGCAGTGATTTGCACTGGACCAGGTAGCCAGCTCTTGGCTAGCACTGTGCAGAGGAATAGGATGGTCTCCAACATCTAGAAGGGTTGCAAGAGAGACAAAAGGGGAGATTGCAGCCTGAGAGAAAGAAGCATGGCACACACAGGCCCACCAACCCCCTCCCCAGCACTGAGAAGGGAGACAATGGAAGGACAGATGCTAGGCTGGTGAAGAGGTTTTTAGCTGTTTCAGTGGAGAGAGAAGGTGCATTGTGGGCAGAAGGAGCACATCTCATCTATTATGAAGGTTCTCAGACAGTGTCAGGTGCCAAGGCTAGAGAGTTAGAGTCAACCTAGCAAAGGAACTCCCCTAAAAAAATGTGCTGAAATAGAAGAGAAAGTAGTATCAATCCCCCTGAGTGGCAGAAGCAGTCGTGGTGGATTATACAACTTAATAAGCCTTTTTCATAGATAATTTCTGACAGTGTGTAATTGACTGAAATACATATTTGCTGTGTGTCTGTGTCCATTTGACTTTGTTTTGGGGGAGACATTATGGACTGAATTGTGTCCCTTCAAATTTATGTGTTGAAGACCTAACCCCCAAGGTGATTATATTTGTAATAAGGGAGTCATTAAGGCTAAATAAGATTATATGGGGCAGCCCTGATAGGATTGGCATCCTTATAAGAAGAGACATCGGAGCTTGCTTTCTCTCTCTTTCTCTTTTTCTCCATTATGTGAGGGCAATGTGAAGTTGGCCACCTACAAGCCAGGAGAAGAGCCGTCACTGGAAACTAAATTGATCTTATAACCTCCAATGCTGTGAGAAAACAAATTTCAGTTGTTAAGTCACACAGTCTGTGGTATCTTGTTATAGCAGCCTGAGCAGATGACTAAGACAGGGGCCTGGGACAAAGGAGGGTAGAGGACTGTGGCCTGGACTCAGAGAGGCTGCTTGCAAAACTTTGGATTTCTAGACAGTGCAGATTTGTGATCCCCAAATGACCCATTGAGTCCCAGGTTTGCATTTGTAGGACCAGCATGTATTCTGAAAAGTCTATAAAGGTTTTTTGAAGATGAAAAGTGCTGTGTGGAAAGTAACACCATTAAAACAAAGGGTAGATAAAAGAGTAGAGAAGGAACTCAAGAAAGAAAAGGAAAAAAAAAACTTCTATGGGCCCATAGAGAGTAGAATACTTTGGTACTGAGTATTTAGAAAAAAAATCCATGTCTCCTAAAACCTATTCCAAAAGGAGTCATATAAACTCAGACACTAGATTCAGAGAATTCTCCAGTGGGGAAGAATATTTTGGTGATATTAGTAATTTGGTCTTCTCTTAAGGAACTAAAAAGGAAATTAATTCAATAGTTTGTTAAAAATGGTCCAAAAATGAGAGTTTTTAGAGGAATCCAGCTCCTGCTGAAGGCAGCAATCCTCTGGGCTGTTAGGAGAGATGTGTTATCATAGTTTATTGTGTTTGTGGTGGGGGGTTCTCCTTATTCCTGTTCCCTTGTCTTGGACAAGGTAGAGACTCATATAGACTTCATCTCTGACTTTATTGCCTTAATGATGTTCTGTTTTCAGTTTCTCTCTTCTTTTTCTACTTTACTCCCTTTCTTTGTTTTTTTGCCCCAACTTGCAAAGTGAGATGTGGAATCATCTTTTAAAAGGGGTCATAGGAGGAAACCATTTCATTCACAATTTTCTCAATGCCAGTGTCATATTTGAACTAACCAGGGTCATTTGTGGTGAGGACAAAAGAAGTGGTCAAGTGCTGAGTAGAATCCCAAGTGCAGCACATGGATTGTGGTGCTGGGTTGGGACTTAAGAGCATCGGAGTGAATCTCATCAGAGCCAACTCCAGACTAGCTAGGACCATTAATCCAACCTGAATCACCTTCCTCTGAGTTCGCTGGTAAGATCACATAGAACTGTAAGTGATGGTGGTAATTATGACCACATTGAATTCAGTATTTCTTAACTGTGTTATGAAGAGAAGCTAAGTGTTACACCAAGGAGATATAGAAGAAATTATAGGCATCCTTGAAAGAAATGAAACAGAGCAAAACTCAAAAATCAAACCCATGAAAGGGAAAGATTTCTTGTAGCACACAGTAAACCTCCAATGAAAAGGAGCTATGATTACTGTGTGGTAGATACTGGGGCATTTTAGGCCACATTATTCTGGATAACAGCACATTATTATCCTCATCTTCCAAATGAAGCATTTGAAACTCAGAGAAGATGAGGACTACATGAGTGTCACATTTCGTAAGTGGTAAAGCTGAGATTCAAATGGATGTCTCTGTTTATAAATTTCTCAGGTGTTCATGGACTAAAGAAGATCATGAATCATCTTGGCTCCATCAGGTTTTGGTGGGTTATAGATTCCAAGAGGGATGAAAAGGGGGTGTAGTTACCACATTGGGCTCCATCATGTGGCCAGAGGTCACAGCTTGATTGGTTATTTTTTACAACACATCTGCTGGCTACAATTGCAAGTTAGGGGTTTGAGCTCCAGACAGAGGTAGGGGCTGGTGGGACCTTTTACAAGCTTACTGGCAGAACATGGACTAGCTGCTCTCCCCTTTGGCAATTGCCTTGGGTCCCTCGTGCTCCCAGAAGGGATGAATGATTCCAAGGGATGAAGAGTTCAGATGCAAAATTGAGTGAAGATGAAGATACAGATTGGAGAGAAAATGGACTGAGCCAATGGGAGCTTCCTTTGTACCACCCATGAGCCAGCTATTCACTCTTTTCCTTCTTCCCAACAAGCTGTGATGCCCTCCACATACCCAGTTACTGAGGGAATGGGTGAGGCACAGTGTGAGACACTCACAACATTAGCTGATTTAGATGTTCTTTCTCTGCTCCCTTAAGATTCGTGGTAAATATGGCTGTGAAGGTATTTTCTGCGTTATCTGAGCATGTTCGTCTCTCTACCTTTCTCTGTGTGTGCTCTTTGGGAGCTAAGATTATACTATTAATCTCTGTGTTCCTAATGCTTAGCAAAGTGCTTTAAAATGGTGTTTGGATAAAAAGAAATAAGAGAAGGGCCATAACAAGCTTATGTACTATTACAGGGAGACAAATAGATGTGAACACAGATATGTCTATTAAAGGCACTGTGATATAAGTCTACATAGCAGCAGAGAAAAGAAGGAAGAGTGATCGGTTCGGAGTAGTGGGTGATGACAAGATTCAAAGAGCTGGTGATTTTTGAGATCATTTAACAAAGATAAATGTAGATGGTTTGCTAGAAAGTTGGATGGGGGAGGAGGCTGTAGAAGCATTACAGGAAGAGAAAGATATTGAGTAAAATATATGATCATGTGACATGGAGTGGCAACATGTCTGACAGATGGGGAGAGGTGGAAAATTTTCTGTGATGAAAATTTCTGTGTTGGCAGAAGTTTGGTGAGAGAAAGTTCTAGAGAAGGGAATCTGTATGCCATGCTAAGGAGTTTGAGCTGTATCTCAAGGGCAATAGAGGGCTGCTAGAGAGTTTTAAGCACAAAAGTGATTTAAATAGAACGACTTTTTTTTAAAGAAGGCTCAGTTGATGATTATGTTCAGGAATGTTTGACAAGGTCAAGATCAGAGCAGACAAGTATTTTAAGGAGAGGGAAGTGTGGGCAGTATGAGGGAAAGATAGCCCAGAGGTCAGAACAAGCTTGGTTTATAAAAGAAAAACACACTCAGAGCAAAGCGGCCACACGAGGAGTTTCAGACAGAAACACTTAGGGTCAGAGCTGCATCAGGGGGTGTAGGAAAGAGAAGACTGACACAAGATAACTTAAGGAGCAAAGATGGCAAAACATGGGCATTGACAGGATGTACGGGAGAGGGAGGGACTGGTGACTCCAGGTGTGACTTAGGTGACTGGGCGGACAGTGATTGGGGCAATAGAGGGATGGTAGAAGAACAGTCACAGTGGGAGATGGGGGAATTTAGCCAGTGGAGTTTCGCACTGCTTGTGCAACACCAGATTGGGGTGGTCCAGTTGGTAGTGTGCAATTTAAGAGGTCTGAAAGAGAAAAAAAAAACACTGGAGTCTGCAGCATATGGACTAGTAGAAGTTCAGGGAGTGAATTATCTTACCTAGTGGCAATCTTATTCAATGTATTGTCAAATAAAAACAGTGCTAACAATAAAACCCTGGGGTTGAAGGAGGGTGTCAACATTTAGGCAGGGGAAGAGAAGCCAGGAAAGGAAGCTGGGTTTCTTCATTTATGACTGGAAAAAAGAGAAAGTAGTAAGAAGCTAGAGTGATTTAAATACAGAATGAAGACTTAAAGGAATGTGAAGTTTACAAGCAAACAAAGAGGGAGAGGTTGAAAACACAGCAGAGGTGGTCTAAAAAGAGTGGAATGGGTGAAGAATAGAGGAAGGGTTTGGTCTTGTGGTGAAGGGTGGATATTTCTTCACATAAGACTGTAGGAAAGGGTGTCAACTGGAGAAAGGGAAGGGAGGGCACCAGAATAAGTCACCTGTGAACCTTGGTGTTCTCTGTAAACAAGAGACAAGTCATTGCTGAAAGAGGGGGCTGATGGTGGGAGCGGAATAAGGACATTGATAAAGAGCTGGAATAGCCACTTTGGAGTTGGGAGAAATTCCTGAGCAGGTGACAGTGCAGTAGAGAATTGGAGGGCTTTGGTGGAGTCCCATGTACCTCCTCACTTCCCTGAGGGAAATCATGTTTCTGACTGTCAGCTATAGGACAGAAATTTCCAAAGGACATGAACTACGCTAAATAGATTGTGGAACAGAAATCATATTCTATGTCAAGGAAGTATGAAAATGCACAAGGTTTTCATATCAAGATAAAAAATAAAAGTCAGCCGGGCTCGGTGACTCAGCCTGTAATCCCGCGCTTTGGGAGGCTGAGGTGAGTGGATTTTCTGAGCCCGCAGGTTCAAGACCCACTTGGGCAACTGGCGAGACCTCATCACTACAATAAATCAAAAAATTAGCTGGGCGTGGTAGCACGTGCCTGTAATTCCAGCTACTTGGAAGGCTGAGACGGAAGGATCGCCGGAGCCCAGCAGGTCGAGGCTGCAGTGGCCGGGAGCGGCCACTGCACTCCAGTCTGGGCGACAGAGTGAGACTCCAACTCAAAAAAAGAAAAGAAAAGAAAAGAAAAGCCAAGCAAACTAAGCATTGGTAGATGCTGGAGCTGGAATCACCCAGTGTCCAAAGATCAAAGATGAGAGCAACAACTAGCAAGGACCATGGGTAGAAATCACTGTTATGGTGTTTCCATAATTAACTAAGGAACACATATATTTAAAAAGTACGTCAAGGCTAAGTATTAATAGATTACACTGTTGTGCAGGTAGGAAGATAGGTCTGGAGACCATAACTTTGAGGCGACATAAATTTGAAGAGTTGTGCAGGTACTTAGCAGAACAGCCCTAAAAGCAGTGTCAGATGGTAGATGGCTGGTGTGACCCCATGCAGAGGATTTTCGTATCCCGTGTAGCAGGGCAGAGCAGAGCCCCCTTGTCTGGAGAAGTAGTGAATTCCTAAGTGATGGGCTAGTGCCCAATTAAGAAAGGCATTGGATTGGAGTTTACTTTTCACAGTAAGAAAGACAGTGTTGGGTAGGTCTAATCAAGGCAAAAAGATATAAATTAAACATCGATAAAAAGAAACTTTGCAGTCTAGCAATGGAAATGTAGTACCTTGATATGTTAAACATTTTCTCTGAAAGCAACAGCCAGTATCATATTTAAAAGTAAAATAGCAGAAATATTCTTATTAAAGGTAGGAGAAAGATAAGGATGGCTCTTATCACTATTATTTATCTAATGCTATTCTAAAGATACAGCCAATGAAAAAGGGCAGAAAAGAAAAATAAGAAATATTCTTATTGGAGAAGAAAGAAAAATGATCATTGTTTATAGAAATTAAGATTATCTGTCTAGAAATCCATGAGAATAAATTGAAAAAAATTTGAAAAATAACTAGAAAGTTTAGAAGAAGGACCAGTTATAAAATTAATACATAAAAAGTTTATTGCATGCCAGAAATTATCAATTGAAAAGCATGATGGCAAAAGTCTTGCCCACCACAGTAAATTAATTTAAAATAGGCATACATTTAGTAAAAGTTCTCCAGGAACACATGAAAAACAACTAAAAATTTTACTGACAGATATTTTAAAAACTTAGATAAATGGAAACTCCTGCTGTATTCTTGAAAGGTAAAACATAGCACAATATTATAAAGACATTGATAATCACTAAACAGATATATTAATTTAATGTGATTTATATACATATCCTCAATTGTTTTATAAATCTAGTTTCAATTATTATGACTTTGCCTATACACATGAGCTTATGAGAATAACCCAGAAAATACCTTGAAAAAAATGAATGAGAGGGAAATTATACTATCAGAGAGCTAAAAATTATTATAAATGTACATTTTATATTCATAGATAGATAGAACCAGAAATAAACCCCTAGTATAATTAAGAAGTTAGACTATAGTAAAGTTGGAGTTCAGGTGTATAAAAAAAGGATTAGTTATGCGTTACAGGAAGCCAGGATAAAGGATTAACTAAAGTCACAGCCCCCCAAGGTCCCAGTGTAGGAGTTGATCTAGATTTGTTAGGTTCCACTCACCCCTAGGTGTCTGCTAAGGCTGCTCATCTCCTAACATCCCTGCTTGCCCAGGCTCCTGGGCACAGCTTCTATTGCTCCTAGAACTGCCACAGCATTTCTAGTACCCAGATGTGACCCAGTTGAGTCCACAGAACCCAGGCTTTCCTAAGCTTCCTGGAGTGTTGGGTAACACAGCTTAGAAGTGAAATCTTTAACCATTGAAAGAAGAGCTGATATTTCTCATTTCTCATTCCCCCTCTATATGCCACTGGACTTATGCATTGGTTCTGTCTGCCTCTCTGTTGCCATCCTGCATGACTGAGCAATGTCTGTGTTCTACTAACAAGCTGTGGCCGGCCTGGTAATGATGCAACATCTTTGATTTTCTTTCCCTCTCCCCTTCCTCCTTTTCCCTTTTGCCTTACACTTAATGCCCTGGGATCTCTCTCCCCAAAAACCTTGAACATGCAAACTTTGCCTCAGGCTCTGCTTTGTAAGGAATGGGAATGAAGGCACATTCTTTCTTCTCTTCTCATTTCAAAATAAATCATAGATGTAATAGAGAAAAAAAAAATCCATGAACGATAAAAGAAAATATTAGTTTACCTATCTATAAACATGTATGTTATTGAAGTGTGGACAAACAAGAAATTAATTAAATTGACTTTATACAAATCTAAAACCTCTGCACATTAGAAATACCATACACAATATGAAGATTCCTAAAGAAATTAAAAATAGGACTTCCAGATGACCCAGCAATCCATCTTCTGAGTATATAGCCAAAGAAAATATATATCTCATGTATAGATATATGCCCAGTATATGTCTCATTAAGATATCTGCATTCCCATGTGAATTAAAGCATTATTCACAATAGCCAAGATATAGAAACAATCTAAGTGTCTATTGAAGGATGAATGGTACAGGTATGTGATACACACACACATATACATATATATATGGTCTGTGTATATATGTGTGTGTCTATATATGTGTGTGTCTATATGTGCAAACACAAGATGGAATATTTTTCAGCTTTAAGAAAGTAGATTCTACCTTTTGTGACACCATGGATGGGTCTGGAGGACATTAAGCTAAGTGAAATAAGCCAGAGATAGAAAGAAAAATATTGCATAATTTCATTTATACGTGGAATCTGGAAAAACTTGGTAAAATATATGGAGATAGAGAATAAAATAGTGATTACCAGCCGGGCTCGGTGGCTCAGCCTGTAATCCCGCGCCTTTGGGAGGCTGAGGTGAGTGGATTGCCTGAGCCCGCGGGTTCGAGACCCGCCTGGGCAGGCGAAACCTCATCTCTACAATAAATCAAAAAAATTAGCCGGG
>CAUYQG010034733.1:0-11999 GCA_963574415.1 Tarsius wallacei | reverse complement strand
TTCCAGCTACTTGGAAGGCTGAGGTGGAAGGATCGCCGGAGCCCAGCAGGTCGAGGCTGCGGTGGCCGGGAGCGGCCACTGCACTCCAGTCTGGGCGACAGAGTGAGACTCCAACTCAAAAAAAAAAAAAAAAAAAAAAATTTATTTTTTAAAAACTCTTACAACTCAACAACAAAAAGAATTTTTTAAATGGTTAAAGAACTTAAATAGACATTTTTCCAAAGAACATATAGAAATGACCAAGAAACACATGAAAAAAATGTTCAACAATACTGGTTATTCTAAAAAATGCAAATCAAAACCACAATGAGATACCACTTCATAGCCACCAGGTTGACTAGAATCAAAAACTAGAAAATAAGTGTTGGCAAGGATGCTGAGAAATAGGAATCCTAGTGCATTACTGGCAGAAATGCAAAATGGTGCAGCACTGTGAAAAACAGTTTGGCATTTCCTCAAAAAGTTGAACATAGAATTGCCATATGCCCAGCAATTCCACTTTTAGATATACACCCAAAATAATTGAAAGCAGGAACTCAAACACATATTCTTAAAGGACTATTTATAGCAGCATTATTCATAATACCCCAAAGGTAGAAACAACCCAAATGTCCATCAATTGATGAATGGATAAACAAAGTGTTGTATATACATATAATGGAATATTATTCAACCATAAAAAGAAAAAATGTACTGATACACACTACAACTTAAAATTCAAAAACTCCAAATGAAAGCAGTCATACACAAAAGACCAAATATTATAAGATTTATTCTATAGTATATGATTCCTTTTATATGGCAAATCTATATAGACAAAGTTTTTGAACAAAAGAAGGGTGGTGGTTGCACACTAGTGTAAATACACTATATACCACTGAATTGTATACTTTACAGTTGTTAATTATATTATATGAATTTCACCTCAATTAAAAAAAATTTACGCCGGGCTTGGTGGCTCAGCCTGTAATCCCGCGCCTTGGGAGGCTGAGGTGAGTGGATTGCCTGAGCCCGCAGGTTCAAGACCTGCCTGGGCAACTTGGCGAGACCTCATCTCTAAAATAAATCCAAAAAAAACCCCAGCCGGGCGTGGTAGCGTGCGCCTGTAGTTCCGGCTACTCAGAAGGCTGAGGCGGAAGGATCGCTGGAGCCCAGCAGGTCGAGGCTGCGGTGGCCGGGAGCGGCCACTGCACTTGTCTGGGCAACAGAGTGAGACTTCGACTCAAAAAAAAAAAAAAAATTTACCTGGAGGAGGCAAAAAACTGTATGTCTACACAAAGACTTATACACAAATACTTATAGCACAACTTTATTTATATTGCCAAAAACTGGAAACAACCCAAGTGTCCATCAACAAATGAATAGATAAACAAATTGTTTTGTATTTATAGAATGGATTGCTATCCAACAATAAATGAACTATTAATACATGCCAGAATATAGATGAATCTCATTATGCTAAGTAAAAGTCAGACTAAAACTAGATAAATGAATAAGTACACATGCTATGATTCCACTTATATAAAATTCTAGATAATGTAAACTGTTCTATAGTGACATAAAATAGACTAGTGGTTGCCTGAGACCACAAAGGCTGGGAGAATGATTACAAATGAGGATAAGGAAACTTGTGGAGGTGATGAATATGTTCATTATGGTGATAATTTTATGGGTGTATACGTGTCAAAACTTAAATTGCATGCTTTTAATATGGGCAGTTTACTGTATGTCAATTATATCTTAATCGGGATCTTTTTGTAAAAAAGATGAGGAAAGGGAAACAGGGCAAATGTCCTCATGTTAGCCACTCAATAACTGGTAAGACAATACTAAAAGGAATTTTACTTTACCTAGCTGAATACAGACACTTAGCAAAACTAAACATAGAGAATCACTCAAAAGAGCACATAAATCTGAATTTTTATAAATTTAAAAATACTCTCAGCTAGCTACAGTGGCTCAAGTCTGTAATCCCAGCAATTTGGGAGGCGAAGGCAAGAGGATTGTCGAAGCCCAGGGTTTGATCAGTCTGGGCAACTTGTCAAGACTTCGTCTCTACAATAAATCAAAAAAATAGCCGGGCATGGTAGCACACGTCTGTGGTTCCAGCTACTTGAAAGGCTGAAGCAGAAGGATTGCCTGAACCCAACAGGCCGAGGCTGCAGTGGCTGCGAGTGTGCCACTGCACTCCAGCCTGGATGACCGTGAGACACTGACTCAAAAAAAAAGAAAGAAAGAAAGATAAAAATACTTCCATGAACCTACATTATCATTTCAAAGATGCTCAATCCAGTCTTTCTTTCTTTCTTTCTTTCTTTTTGAGTCAAGGTACCAGGAGGTAAAGGCTACAGTGAGCTGTGATCGTGCCACTGCATTCCAGCCCAGGAGACAGAGTGAGACCCTGTCCCCCCCCAAAAAAAAGCCAGCTGCAGTACACGCCTATAATCCCAGCACTTTGGGAGGCAGGTGGATTGCCTGAGCCCAGGGGTTCAAGACCAACCTGAGAAACTTGGTGAGACCTCGTCCCTAAAATAAATTAAAAAATTAGCTGGGTGTGGTGGCACATGCCTGTAGTTCCAGTTACTTGAAAGGTTAAGGTGAAAGGATTGCCTGAGCCCAGCAGCTCGAGGCTGCAGTGGCCATAAGCGTGCCACCGCACTCTCCCAGGCAACAGAGTATGAATCCAATGCCAAAAAAAAAGAAAAAACAAAAAACAAAACCAAAAAATTTCCATTATCTATATTAATCACCTCTTAAGAAAGAATTCTTTAGCTATATTTACCTTATATAGATATTCACTTAAGTAAATTTTAACTATTTTAAACCTTTTTATCTATAAAAAGTTAAGAAAAACAGAGCACAGTAGCTCACACCTATAATCCCAACACTTTTGGAAGCAGAGGTGACAGGACTGTCTGAGGCCAGGGGTTCGAGACCAGCCTGGACAACTTGGTGAAATTTCATCTCTACAATAAATCAAGAAAAATTAGCTGGGCATGGTGGCACACGCCTGTAGTTTCAGCTACTTGGAAGGCTGAGACAGAAGGATCGCCTGAGCCCAGCAGGTTAAGGCTGCGGTGGCTGTGCACATGCCACTGTACTCCAGCCTGGGTGACAGAGTGAGACTCTGACTCAAAAGAAAAAAAAAGTTAAGAAAAGATTTAGGGTTAAAAATCCTTATCTGGAAGGCTGGGTGCAGTGGCTTACACCTGTAATCCTAGCACTTTAGGAAGCCAAGGTGGGAGGATCTGTTGAGGACAGGAGTTCAAGACCAGCTTGGTCAACATAGTGAAGCCCCATCTCTACAAAAATAAATAAATTTGTTTCAAAAATCCTAATCTAGATTTTTTTTTTAACCAAAAGTTACATCCATTGTTTTACAGACAAACCAGGTCGAGTGTGGTGGCTCATACCTATAATCACAACACTTTGGGAGCTCAAGGCAGAAGGATTGCTTGAACCTAAAAGCTGGAGACCAGCCTAGGCAACATAGCAAGACTTCATCCTAACAAAAAATTTTTAAAAACTCAGCCGGGGCCGGGCGCAGTGGCTCACGCCTATAATCCCAGCACTTTGGGAGGCTGAGAGGTGAGAGGATTGCCTGAGCCCACGGGTTCGAGACCAGCCTGGGCAACTTGGTGAGACCTCATTTCTACAATAAATCAAAAAATTAGCCAGGCATAGTGGTGCATGCCTGTAGTTCCAGCAACTTGGAAGGTTGAGGCGGAAGGATCGCCTGAGCCCAGCAGGTCGAGGCTGCAGTGACCGTGAGGGTGCCACTGCACTCCACCTGGGCGACAGAGTGAGACTCCAACTCAAAAAAAAAAAAAAACTCAGCCGAGTCTGGTGGCACACCTGTAGTCCCAGCTACTTGGGAGGCTGAGGTGGAAGGATCGCCTGAGTCTAGAAAGTTGAGGCTGCGATAAGCCATGATCGTGCCACACACTCCAGCCTGGGTGACAGAGTGAGACCCCAACTAAAAACAAACAAAAGCCTGGCATGGTGGCTCACGCCTATAATCCCAGCATTTTGGGAGGCCAAGGCAAGAGGATTGCCTGAGTCCAAGGGTTCAGAACCAGCCAGGGCAACTTGGCGAGACCTCATCTCTACAATAAATCAAAAAAATTAGCCAGGTGTGATGGCCGCATCTGTGGTTCCAGCTACCTGGAAGGCTGAGGCGAAAGGACCACCTGAGCCCAACAGATCTAGCTTGCAGGTGGCCGTGAGCATGCCACTGCACTTCAGCTTAGGCGACAGAGTGACAGTCCTACTCAAAAAAAAAAACCAGACAAACCAAAATTATGATGTATTCACCAGTGGGAAAAAGTTACGTAATTTGGGGTTAAACCATTTTATATTCAAATTTATGGCAGATGAGCAATGACATCTCCTAATCCAAGTTTACTTCAACTGTAGCAGTAGGTTTTTTAAAATTCAGCTGAACTCAGCCAGGCGCGGTGGCCCATACCTGCAATCCCAGCACTTTGGGAGGTGGAGGCGAGAGGACTGCCTGAGCCCAGGGGGTTCAAGATCAGACTGGGCAACTTGGTGAGATCTTGTCTCTCAAAAAAAAAAAAAAAAAAAGCCAGGTGTGGTGGCACGTGTCTATAGTTCCAGCTATTTGAAAGACTGAGGCAGAAGGAACACCTGAGCCCAGCAGGTCAAGGCTGTAATGGCCGTGAACGTGCCACTGCACTCCAGTCTGGGTAACACAGTGAGACTCCAACTCAAAAAAAGAAAAAAAAAATTCAGCTGAACTCAACCTTAACAGACTCTGCATCTCAATTTCTTCATCTATAAACCCTTTGCACTCAGATATACCCTCTGAGGGGATAGTATAAATCTAGCAACCATTCGGATGCCCCTTCTCAGGGAACATAAAGAGACTGCTGGAGATTATACAGGACAAACTTATGCCTAGTGCAAATTTTTCAAAAATGTATGTTTCCTTGAAGTTTTCCATTCAAAAACAATGAAAAACTTATGTCCCATTTGAAATCTGCCAAGCTTTGGATCGATCAGTTGAAAAGTGATTTTCAGGAATAACGAGTGCATCCTTCCACATCATCTTCAAACAACAGATTAGACGATAAATTACATATTATTATTGTGGGAGGAAGAAAACATGATTGCATTGTCTGCTCGAATACAAAAACACCAAATGGAAGATGTCAAACAACTTACCATTGCACAACATATATAAATGAACCTGCAATGCATGTTGGTGATTGTTTCACACATTATCACGTTTTAGAAAAATATAAGACATAAAATGTTGATGTTTTTATCATAAATAAGTTCCTCAATGCCCAAAATTCCATTAGCCAAGTACCAATACAATAAAATAATTGGTTCCAATGCTATATTATTTAATATGAAGTGATTCGTTTTTCACAATTTCACAAAAAATGCAGTCAAGATGCCGGCAGGTGATCCGCAAGATGTCTCCAAGTACAAAGGGTTAAGCGGGTATCAAAAGAATTCCAACTCCATGGGATTGTGTAAGGATCACAGGAGAACAGAGCTATAGCACTTAGTTTGTTGCCTGGCACACAGAAAGTACTCCATGAAAGTTACCTATTATTACCTGAATAAATGCTCAGCCTCCATGAGTCCAGTGCTGGAATGGCATCACATATAAGAAGCAAGTCTAACCTCAAAAAAAAAAAAAAAAAAAAGACAAGTTAAAAGCAATTTTAAACCTTAATGTATTGAGATACTCAAAGAAAACAAAGTACAATTCAAGATCCACAACAGCACCTCTTAGTATCATTTTCCCAATTCCTTCTGCTCACGTTTCTCATAACCCCACACCTGCCCTGAACCCTCTATATCTATTTCTACTCTTACTCCACACACACACACACACACACAAAACCTCTGCTCTATTCCTTCTGTTGATTCCTTTTTCTTATAAGCAGTTCTTGGTTCACTTCCTAATATAAATTAATCATCCAGTCTTACTCCTTGAAATTCTTCAGCTGTTTTTTACTCATTATCCTTTTACACAAGACAAGTCCAGAACTGAGCAAGCAAAACTAGGTTCTCTCTTAGTAGGTGAAAAGCAGAAGAGAAGCCAGAGACAAAATTTTCTTCTGTGAATATAAGTAAACATTGTAGGCTGGGCATAGTGGCCCACTCCTATAATCCCTGTACTTTAGGAGACTGAGGTGGGAGGACTGCTTGAGCCCAGGAGTTCAAACCAGCCTGAGCCACAGAGAGACCTCATCTCTACAAAAACCAAAACTTAGCCAGGCATGATGGCTTGTGCCTATAGTTCCAGCTACTTGGGAGGCTGAGGCAGAAGGATAGCTTGAGCCTAGGAGGTCGAGGCTGCAGTGAGCTGTGATCATGCCACTACACTTCAGCCTGGGCAACAGACTAAGACTCAAGGAAAAAAAATTGCAAATACATAATTTAATATTCCCTTACCTCAACTACCATTACAAGATGCTGAAGGTTGGTTGCTATTTAATCCACTTTAGGAGACCTGAGTGCTACCACCACTGGAATCCTTAAGATGCCCAAGCCAGTCTGTATTCTTAGAAGTCCTCAAAACACATAAGACCTACCGTGTTCCACACTAAAGTGAGAAGTATCCCTAACTCACCATTTTGTTTTACAACTCTGTTTCACAAACACCACATCGCTAAAGTCTGCCCTCTCATTATCTTGAAGATTTCTATGAAAAAGCTCTTCTAGTTTGCTAACAGTCCCTGCACTTCAAGGTTTTGACAGTAGGAATATGGTGTAGTTGGTCAAAGTCAGGAAAGCACAGCCAGAGAATACTGCCCTTCCCCTTTTCACCACCAACCTTAGTCCTAAAACACTACTCATGTGGTCATTTTTTCCACAAAATGTCCTGGTTTCCCCCATATAAAGAATTTACTAGTTGCCCTTCCCCATAGGCCCTCACAGGTCTGATCTGTAAGTGAGCACAGTGGGTTCACACTAGAAGTCTTGCCATACCAAGAGGTCACTCTCTAACTCTGATGAAGAGGATCAAGAGCAACGTAATTCAAAACACACTCCAGTACTTACTGCTATAGTAGTTTTCTTGCACTAACTAATCTGACCATAATTAAAAGCAGAATACCTTCTGGAAGTAATTCAATTCCTTTCTGCCTTCTATCCTCCATAGCCCTCAAATCACTGCAGTTTTTTAATAAAATGAAATAGCTTCTTCCACTCTGTGCACCCTGCAATTCATTCTCCTCAAAGAAGCATGAGTGATCTTTTAAAATGTCAATCAGATCATTTAGGCTCCTTGTTTGACCAGCTGCCTCTCACCAATGGCTTCCCATCATCCCATGCAAGGTTCAAAGAGCACCTACACAATCTCGCCTCTGCTGATTCTTGAATATACCAAACCAAATCCTCCCCAGGAGGCCTTTGTATTTGCTATTCCCTCTGCCCAGAACATGCCTCTCCCATCAAGGAAACACTGATTCTGCCACCCCTTTAAAGAACAGTTCCTATGTTACTACAAAGAGGTCTTCCCTGACCACCCCAATCTGAAGCATCCCCCATCCGCTCTCTATCACATCACCACATCTATTTTCTTCACAGCAAATATAATTTGTAATTATCTTTTTCATTTACTTGAAAATTATCTATCTTCCCAGAAAAAAAATGTAAGCTCTCTGAGGGCAGAAATCCTATATATTTTGTTCATTCATATCTGTACCTGTAATGCTAAACAGTGTCTGACACATAATAAACATTGAAACAGTTTTCTAGTGACAGATTCATTTACAAAGCTAAGAAGTTACTTCTGCTGAGGTAAACTTCGATTTTTAAAGATACTCAAAATTTATTTGTACAGCCAATAAAATGGTCAGACTGTCAAAACCCTATGTTCTCGTCTTCATTCTAACAATCTGCCTTGTAACCTTAGAAATTTCCTTTCCTTTCTCCGAAGGTAAAATTTACACTCGGAAAAGAAGATGGCAATCATATCTGGCAACTGTTCCCTGGCTCTGTGGGGCCCAAATCCAATTTTCTGAGGCAGCAAAGTTGTCAGAGTTCTGGCTACCAGCATTTGCACTGAGGAGTGCCCCACAGTTCAGAACAATTTAGGGAATTGTCCCAAGCAACAAACACCTGGGAGAAATCACTGCTGATAAGAGTTCTGTGAAGCACTCCAAATGCCTTGAGGATAAACTCACAGGAGTGCAAAGAAGCTGAACTTAGCCATCTGACTAGTGGAGCATTCTACAAAGCTTTAATAATGACCCTGTCACCAGAAAAACAGATACTCTGTCCTAGTCTTCTAATCAGCTGTATTTAGCAGCCAACATCCATCTTTTACGATAAAATGCTACCTCTGAGTTCTTATTCTTATCAAATTATCACTGGTTTGGGCAACAGATAAATCAGAAACTACAGTTAACAAATCCACTTGTCTGGGACCCAAGACAATTAATTAAACTTACTTGGAGAAGCAGAATAGCCTCCAGTCACCTGGAGACAAGTTTTAAAGATCCTAACAACTGTAACACTTGAGCACACCAAAATGGCTGTAATCTGAAAAACAGCCACATGTCACTTCCAATGGTGCACCTATACAGAAAGTGACCTTCCCCTTCCAAAATAAACAGTTTTTAAAGTCAGCTGAATCTTGACCAATGACTCTTACTTTTCTCTAAAATAAGGGCTATGACAGCTACCTTAATGAGATACCCAATAAACTCAGGGAAAGGGGACTCAGGGAAAGGGGCTCATTGTGCTGACATTGTCATTTCACCTAGGACTTCTGCTGATTCATCCTGATGGGCTGACAAGTCAGTGACATCTAAGCCTTGCCTAAGATTCTTACTTATTTCACATATAAAAACACTGTCTACTCAAGAAAACTACAATTCAGACAACTTCTCCTGCTGTGGCGTCTTTCCCTGATTTCATGGGGCATCTGGCAAAAAGTTATTTCAGGCTGATATTAGAACTCTGGATAACTAACAAGACATGGAGGGGCTGAGAACAGAGCCCATAAAAAGACCAGAGTGTTAACTCTCAGCACTTACCAATTTTTAAAAAAGATCAAGATCACCTGGGAAGTAAACAAGTCTTTTCGGCATTAACAGATGTTTAATATTATTATGGTAATTTGCAAAACAGTTGCAAAGTCAGGACCTGAAAATACCAGTTCCTGGCCACACCAAGCAAGCAGAAGACATCCTTTAACCAAACAAGTTATGTTCTAACATGAGCTTCCAAAAGAAAGACAAGTCACTGCAACAAAAACAAAAAAAGTCATCATTTCATTTAAAATGAATGAAGGAAGAAAGTGAAAGGAAAAAAGAGGAACCAGGAACATCTATGCCCACTTTTAAGATTGCCACAATTAGTTAACATGGTCATATTATTTGTATTCCCATCAAGACATGTAGTTCATTTCCTCACCCCCTGAATTTGAACTAACCTTGTGACTTGCTTTGACCAACAGAGTGCAGCATGAATGACACTGCAGTTTCTGAGCCCAAGCCTCAAGAGGCCTTGCAACCTCCACTCTCACCCTGTTGGAACCTAACCATGATGCAAAGAAGCCAAGCCAGTCTGGAGGAGAGGCCATAGCACTGCTAGCTGACAGCCCCAGCTCAATGCTAGGCATGTGAACAAGGCTGTCCAGGTCCAACCACCACTTAACTAACATGCCAAATGACCACAAACACAAGCGAATCCAGCTAATGCCATGTGAAATAAGAGATAGGCTGTGACAAATGAGCCCCGCCTAAATTGTCAACCCACTTAAATCATAAGCAAATAAAAGCAGTTGATCCTTGAACAACATGGGTTTGAACTTAAAGGGTCCACTTATACAGTTTTTTCAACCAAACACAGATAAAAGATACAGTGTTCTTTGGATGCAAAACTGCCTATCAAGGGGGCCGACTTTTCCTGTATGTGATTTCTACAAGGCCAACCGAGGGACCTAAGTATGTTCAGATTTGATTATACGCAAGCAGTCCTGGAATCAATCCCCTGAATATACCAAGGGCTTTAAGCTACTAAGTTTTGACATGGTCTGTTCCACAGCAATAGATAACTGAAACACTCACAGGCATTTCAAAACCAATTGACCCACTCTGCTGTGCGCGGTGGCTCACACCTATAATCCCAGCGGTTTGGAAGGCAGAGGCAAGAGGACTGCCAGAGGTTCCAGACCAGCCTGGGCAACATGGTGAGACTGCATCTCTACAATAAATCAAAAAATTAGCCAACTGTTGGTGGCATGCATCTGTAGTTCCAGCTTCTGAGAAAGCTCACCTGAGCCTAATAGGTCAAAGCTGCGGTGGCACTCACCTGTAGTCCCAGTTACTTGGAAGGCTGAGGTGAAAGGATCGCTTGAGCCCCGTAGATCAGTGAAGTGTGCCACTGCACTCCAGCCTGGGCGACAGAATGAGACTCAAGAGGATTGCCTGAGCCCAGGGGTTCGAGACCAGCCTGGGCAATTAGGCAAGACTTCGTCTCTACAATAAATCAAAAACTTAGGCATGCAACTGAGGTTCCAGCTATTTGGAAGGCTGAGGCGGAAAGATCACCTTAGCCCATCAGGTCGAGGCTGCAGTGGCCATGAGCATGCCACTGCACTCCAGCTTGGGTGACAGAGTGAGACTCCAACTCAAAACAAAAAAAAAACAAAAAAAACCCCACACACACAAAAAGACACCACTACACTTCCAATAGATTAACCAAAATTAAAAGGACTGATAATACTAAGTATAGTCAAAGATGTAGCACAACCAGAACTCCCATACACTCCTGGCAAAAGAATAAATTAATACAACCACTTAGAAAAACTCACAGTAGGGCAACCTCTTTCAGGTCCCCTCACAGTACTTACTAAAACTAAGCATAGATATCCTATGACCTAGTAATCCTACTTCTGGGTATATAACCAATTGACGAGAGTGCTTATGTCGGTGAAAAGATGTGAACAGGAATATTCATAGCAGTATTATTCATAATAATTCAAACCTGGAAACAATTCAATAAAAAAATTATGGTGTAGTCAGACAATGAACGGTTACACAAGAATAAACCAATCCTGCAAACTGACAAGCAACCATGTGAAAAAATAAACTATGGCAATAAACAACTACATTCATGCATCTCAAAGACAACACTGAACAAAGACACAAGATATCATATATTGTTCTCCTAATATGAAATTCAAAAACAGGTAACACTAATCTATGGTAACAAGTCAGAACAGTGATTACCTTTGGAAGTCATCTATGATAAACAGATTCTTGAGCATGTGTGATGTTTGAATAGATTTACTTCCAGAGAAAATTGTCTAAGCAGGATTATTTTAGGGGACAGCTTATAAGTAACTTGATGGAAGCTGCTGTTTGTGTTCCTGCCCATCCAGCCAACCAGCAGATGCTGCCAGGCTCAGTTCTGCTTTAGAAAGGACATGCTCTAACTCCTACACTGGTGGGTACAGCCTGGCCCTCTGTGGCTCCATGACCAAGTCAGTGCCTTAGTTAGGACCTCATCATCTCCACTGGCCTCCTTACCATCAGACATATTATGACAAGGGTAATCTTTGAAAAATATAAATATGATGGGGTCACCTACACACACTTCTACATGCATACACACACCTCCTTTCCACCCTTCAATGACTCGCTACTGCCAACAGGATAAATTCTACATTTCTGGCCAAGCGCGGTGGCTCACGCCTATAATCCCAGCACTTTGGGAGGTCGAGGAGAGAGGACTGCCTGAGCCCACGGGCTCAAGACCAGCCTGGGCAGCATGATGGACCTCATCTCTACAATAAATAAATTTAAAAAGTTAGCTGGGCATGGTGGTGCATGCCTGTAGTTCCAGCTACTTGGAAGGCTGAGGCGGAAGGATCACCTGTGCCCAGCAGGTCAAGACTGCTGTAAGCGTGCCACTGCACTCCAGCCTGTGCAACAGAGTGAGACTCCAACTCAAAAAAAAAAAAAAGGGACAAGGTCTGTCATCCAGGCTGGAGTGCAGTGTCATGG
>CAUYQG010034725.1:0-24641 GCA_963574415.1 Tarsius wallacei | reverse complement strand
CTCGGTGGCTCAGCCTGTAATCCCGCGCCTTGGGAGGCTGAGGTGAGTGGATTGCCTGAGCCTGCGGGTTCGAGACCCACCTGGGCAACTTGGCGAGACCTCAACTCTACAATAAATAAAAAGATCAGCCGGGCATGGTAGTGCGTGCCTGTAATTCCGGCTACTCAGGAGGCTGAGGCGGAAGGATCGCCGGAGCCCAGTGGGTCGAGGCTGCAGTGGCCGGGAGCGGCCACCACACTCCAGCCTGAGCGACAGAGTGAGACTCCAACTCAAAAAAAAAAAAAAAAAGAAAGAAGAGAGGGAAGACAGAAAGGGGAGAGAGGGAGGGAGAGAGAAGGAGCGAGGGAGGGAGGGGGGGGGAGGGAGGGAGAAAGGAAGGAAATGAATGTTATACAGCCAAATCACTTTAGCTGTTCAATATGTTAGGTCACACCTCTCAATTATTACCGGTGAACAAATTCAGTAAGACGGAAATGACGTCTCCATGTCCCTCCCTCTATCTGCCCCTCTTGAGACTAGCAGACAACAGGAATGAGAAGTCTTTTAGTTCTATTGGATCTGTCCTTTGAAAGAGATACGGATCAACCAGAGTACCTTTTGAAGAAGGGCCAGTGTGGTGAGAGAATCCAAACATATATAAAGAAGAGTTGAAGGAATTAGGGACATCTGATCAGGAGAAAAGAGTCTCAAAAGGGATAGGTGAGCTGCCACCACATACTCGTCATGTGTTAATGACCTTAGAGTTGCTGTCTTCCCAAACTGTGGATTTGGAACTTTTGGGATTCAGAATGAAGGAATAGATTTAGAATAGATGAGAGAAAGCTGGGGCTGCCTTCACTGCATAGCAAATGCTGACATGATTCCTGTTGTAAAGAAACAAAACAATGTGGGAAAGCTAGATGTAGGGTTAGGAAATAATATAAAAAGAGGAATTGAACTAGATGTAACAATAGCAACAATAATGGCTTGGTTTTGAGCACATATTTTATACTATGGTCCTTCAATAACACTGCCTCTCAAACTTTCTCACCCTGGAATCCTTAATGACAGAAGAAAGAGAATACTTACCTCCGGATCTCTGGGGACAAAACAAAAGAATTCATAGCAATGGTAAGATTGTTGAGAGTTCTTAAATTTTACATTTAAAAATCCTGGCACTGAAATTCTGCTTCATAAGACAGCAGTGTTTATTTTAAGTATATTTATTATATATATATAAAACAATTTAATTTGAAGCTCTGGGAGCTGCCCTGTGGGAGCCGTTATGATTTATTGTGGAGGCCTCTCAGGACATCATCGCATAACTGGATAGACACACTCCAGTCTCTGAAAGACAGTCAAGTATTTAGGAAGAGGATTTTTAATAGTTAGAATTCCATGACCAGCCTGAGCAACATGGCGAGCCCTTGTCTCTACAATTAAAAAATCAAAAAATTAACCGGGCGTGGTGGCACATGCCTGTGGTTCCAGCTACTTGGAAGGCTGAGGTGGCTGGATCACCTGAGTCCAGCAGATTGAGGCTGTGGTGGCCATGAATGTGTCACTGCGCTCCAGCCTGGGCAACAGAGTAAGACATCGACTCAAAAAAAAAAGTTAGAATTCTTCGAAGATGGAATGGAATACCTAAGGAAAGTCATAGACAAAGTGATGACTAGGATATCCAAAGTAAATTCAAAACCAAGCTCATGGCCAGAGGCAATATTAACCCCTATCCCTCAGTATTATTCCCAACTCCTAAGAAATTGGAGTGAACACTCAAACTCCAAGCACTTTGACCAGCATGGGGCAAAAAGTCACAAAAGATCAAAGACAGGTAGATGCCCTAAAGAGGCTACCAAATAGATAACTCAACAGATAGGAAAAATCCACTAATTTGCAGCTACATTAGATAAGCTGTAAGTGTCATGTCTCTTATTCTCATGGCAGACACTAATATGTCTAATGTAGTGTTTGTCAGTGAACCAGCAAAAATACTAAAATTATTCAGAGTTTCAAGCTGGAAGAAACCTTAAGGCTAACCTAGTTCAGCCTCCCTCATTTTATAGCTACAAAAACTGAGTTCCTACAAAGTGAAGTGACTTGCCCAACATAACACAGATTTGGGTTCTAAGCTGGGCCCTTTTATTCCCAACCGAATGCCCTTTTTATAGTGCTAAGGCAAGTTATAATAAAAAGAGACGCTTTAGAAAGGTATACTCAGGGGTGACTGTTTCCTGGCCCCGTGACTTTGTCAAGTTGCTTGTTCTTTCTGAGCTCCAGTTTCCTCATCCGTAGAGTGGGGATAATAATAATCACTTCGGTGGATGCTTCCCGAGATTTAAAGAGATAATACTTGCGGAGCAGTTAGCACAATGCCTAGCATATGGAAGTTGCCTACAAAAATACTTTTGTTCTCCAATTTCCAGCCCTTCTTGTTTGGTTGTCCGCCAAGTCGCTGATACTGCTCTCACAGTATTAGAAACAAGAATGGACATTCCCCACCTCTTTACAAATCACAGAATAGAGAAGGGGAGGGGCAATGCAGTGAAATATTAACAGTTGAGGCACTGGATGAGAGGAATCTGGGAGTCCTTGGTGCTTGACTTGCAACTTTTCTGTTTACGTTTGAAACCATTTCGAATTGAATTTTTCTTTGCATGGAAAAATAAAATGCACACCTCCGCGTGATGTTTTTCTTCCATTCTGAAGCTTTATTGCATAGCAACAGGACTGAGGATTTTAGCCCCGCATGCCAGGCAAACTACATATAAGTGCATTTCCAATCCTCTGTTCTAGAGGATGTGGGGTTTGGGATTCCCCTTTCATTGGTTGAGCACAAAACACAAAGAGGAACTGTTCCCAGGCTCCAGGTCACGGGCTGGATCTCAAAAGTATCTTGGTTGGAGTGACAAATGTATGGTCACTCCATGTTTAACCACTGATTGAGAGGCGGTCATATGCTAAATTGGAAAAAGTCCCAAAGAAGGGGAAAAGTAATAGAGAGTCTTTTGTAACCAAAATAGTACAAATAGATTCCAACTGAGATGAAACCCAAATTAGTTTTCCTTTCACAGTGATTAAATGCTGACATTTTCAACATGATTTGGAAGATACCTACACCAACAACTGTATCAGAAACATATTGTTCTTTATCTGATAAAGCACCAAGATCCTGGTTTAACTATAGTTTGGTAAACAGAGATGGTCCCTACGTGCATTCTCTTCATCACATGAGAAGTTCTCCATGTTTTGAGATGCAGAGAATCCGTAGGCAGATTCCATAGGAAAAATGGAACGATAACGATGTTATCTTTGCAAGGATCTTTTTGAAGCAGAGTAGAAATGCTAGGAAAAATCCAAGGCAACTTCCCTCCCCTAAACCTCAGCATATAACCCATTTATTCCCTCGCTTATTTAATAAGTATTTGTTCTGTAATCCCAGCATTTTGGGAGGCTGAGGTGAGGGGATTACCTGAGCTCAGGGGTTCAAGACCAGCCTGGGCAACTTAGCAAGACCGCATCTCTACAATAAATCAAAAAATTAAGCCGGGCTCGGTGGCTCAGCCTGTAATCCCGCGCCTTGGGAGGCTGAGGTGAGTGGATTGCCTGAGCCCGCAGGTTCAAGACCCACCTGGGTAGGCGAAACCTCATCTCTACATTAAATTTTTAAAAAAATCAGCCGGGCGTGGTAGCGCACGCCTGTAGTTCCGGCTACTCGGAAGGCTGAGGCAGAAGGATCGCCAGAGCCCAGCAGGTCGAGGCTGTGGTGGCCGGGAGCGGCCACTGCACTCCAGTCTGGGCGACGGAGTGAGACACCAACTCAAAAAAAAAAAAAAAAAAAAAAAATTAGTCGGGCATGGTAGTGCATGCCTGTACTTCCAGCTACTTGGAAGGCTAAGATGGAAGGATCGCCTAAGCCCAGCAGATCAAGGCTGCAGAGGCTGTGAGAATGCCACTGCACTCCAGCCTGGGCAACAAAGTGAAACTCCAACTCAAAAAAAAAAAGTATTTGTTGAATTCCTCTTAACTGCCATTTGTCAAGCTGGGTACTGGGGACATTAGAGTGAACAAACTAGATGAAGTCTCCTGCTCTCGCTAAATTATACAACCTAGTGGAGAAGAAAAGCATGAACAGGCAAGTCTAATAAGTGGGATGAGTTCTCGGGCAGATGATGTGGGGAAGCACACAGGAGGGGTACTCAGCTCAGTCGAGTGAGGCAGGGGGACTTCCCAGAGGAAGTGACATTTAAGCTGAGACCCAACATTCAAGTCAGAATTAACCAGTCAGGAATGTTTCCCAGGCAGAAGAACATTTGTCGTTCTCTTGAGATTCGAAATTCCAAATACCCAAAGCATAGTATGCAGGAAGGTTGGGGTAAGCAGGAAACACGAGCCCAAGAGGCAGGTTGAAAGTGCCAAGTGCTATGTGAACATCACAACACACACTCACTGTCCTCTGAGAACTGACCCAGAAGGGGAAGTCCTTTGCAATCTGGTTTACGAGGTGGCTTCCCTGGTCTTTTTCCTGAGACCCAATCTTCCTTCTGGAGATAAGATGACCTAGATAAAGTTGACTTTGGGCAAACCTGTTTCGTAGGCGTGGCTTTTATTTGGTGCTTTTTCTCTCCCTATTCCAGTCTTTCTTCAATTCTAGTGCAATAGCAGAAATAATTTACATTTATGGAATACTTTGTATGTGTATGGCACTCTCTCAAGGGCCTTCTAGATAGTACTTAACCAATTCTCAAAATAATCCTAGGTGGTATTAACATTGTCCCAATCTTATAATAAGGAAACTTGGGTTTATGTACATTGCCTAAATTTCCCAAGTTCATAATACTAATAAATGGCAGAGTTGGAACCCAGAGCTACCTGAGTTCAAAGTCCCTACCCCTAATCTAGCTTGATACCCCACCTCAAAGTACCCAGGTTTTTTTCCCATTCCCTGCAGTCTTTCTCTCAGGTATCTATCAGCTAGTAAATTAAATGTAGTCATTATGGGCTGGGCACATAAGAGAGATTCAAAGTGCTAATGACTAAAATTAAGTGATAGCATTATATACGTTAACCATGGTGTTTAAATAGAGACTTCTTTAAGACTGCAAATCCCATGGGATCCCAAAGCCTGAACCTATTCTCCAAAAAGAGGATTGGCATTGATATGTGAAGTGGTAACCATGGTACCCTCTAAAATCACAAAACAGAACATAGAAACCAACTGATTACCTGCCTGTTTGTTGCTACACTACTTCCTAAAAGGAGATGCCTCTGAGGTCTTCACAGAAAATCACTCCACACCACTTTCCTCCCCTGTCTCATGAATCAGGGTGTTACACAGAGGAGAAAAATCAGGCCCTTCCTAAACTGCACCTATAATAGTAGCTAGAGAAGTAGGAATTTCCAACACCAGACAAAAAAGGGAAATTTAGAACATTCTCAAGTCATAAGTTTTCTGCCTACTCTATGATCCATGAAGCATGTCTTTTTTTTTTTTATAAAAAGCATGACTAGTTATGCGATCTTGAAGAAAAAAATACTTTACCTTTTGAAGCCAATTTTCTTTTTTAATTTTTTAAAAAGACTTCAAAAAATCATCTCTAAAGCCAGGCACAGTGGCTCACGACTGTAATCCCAGCACTTTGGGAGGCAGAGATAAGAGGATTGCCTGAGCACAAGGGTCCAAGATTAGCCTGGGCAATTTGGCAAGAACACATCTCTACAATAAATCAAAAAGTTAGTTGAGTGTGGTGATGCGTACCTTATAGTTACAGCCACCTGGAAGGCTGAGGTGGAAGGATCGCCTGAGACCAGCAGGTCGAGGTTGTGGTAGCTGTGAGAATGCCACTGCACTCCAGCCAGGGTGACAGAGTGAGATGTCAACCCAAAAGAAATCTCTCAAGATCACTCAAAGTCAACAATACTAAGAAACATGCTGCATCTAAGATTTTTCTTATTTAATACCTTAATGCATCTAGATATAAAATGAAATTGAAAGAGACTCAAGACCACACATAGCCAAAACAATCCTCAGCAAAAGGATTGAGCAGGGGGTATCACACTTCCAGACTTTAAACCTTATTAGCCGGGCTCGGTGGCTCAGCCTGTAATCCCGCGCTTTGGGAGGCTGAGGTGAGTGGACTGCCCGAGCCCGCGGGTTTGAGACCCGCCTGGGGAACTTGGCGAGACCTCATCTCTACAATAAATCAAAAAATTAACCAGGCGTGGTAGCAAGCGCCTGTAGTTCCAGCTACTTGGAAGGCTGAGGCGGAAAGATCTCCGGAGCCCAGCAGGTTGAGGCTGCAGTGGCCGGAGCGGCCACTGCACTCCAGTCTGGGTGACAGAGTGAGACTCCAACTCAAAAAAAAAAAAACCTATTGTAAGTCTACAATAATCAAAACAGCCTGGTACTGGCACAAGAACAGGCATATAGACCAATGGAACAGGGTAGAGATTCCAGAGACAAAACCTCAATTTCTCAACCAACTCATCTTCAATAAAGCCTCCACCAACAACCACTGGGGAGAGGAGAACCTATTTAGTAAACAGTGCTGGGAAAACTGGCTGACCAGATGCAGAAGAATGAAACAAGACCCCTACCTATCATCAAACACAAAAACAAATTCTAAAGACCTAAAAGTAAAACCTCAAACTGTAAGAATCTTAGAAAATTCAGGAGACACTCTTATAGAAATTGGAATAGGCAACCAATTCCTTATCAAAACCCCAAAAGCCCATGCCATAAGAGATAAGATAGACAAATGGGACCTCATCAAACTGAAAACAAACATGCTGACCATTAAAAGTGGACTGGAGTAAAAAAAAAAAAAAGTGGTACATATACATGATGGAATATTATGCAGTCATAAAAAAGAACAAAGTTATGGACTTTGCAGCAACTTGGATAGATTTAGAGTCTATCATACTCAGTGATCTATCACAGAAACAAAGAACTGAGTACCACATGTTCTCACTCATAAGTGAACCCTGAATACCTATCACAATACTACAAGAAAAGGATTGGCAGAAACGGGACACTATCAGGGCAAGGGAGAACACAACATCACTAAGGGTACTTGATCCCAAACCAGGCAAAGTGGGAGGCCCAAACGATAACCACTTACATATCTAATCCTGAATTATACCCCACATCTTTAAAATGAAATAAAATAAACTAAAGAAAGCAAGACAGACAAAAAAAGAAGAAGAAAGACTTGAGAGAGCTTCTCATCTAATTCTGCTAGGCTGCCTCAATTATCTTTGCTTTCCTTATCTCTAGCATAAAAAATATTCAGATGTTTGCAATTGTGAGCCACTCCCCTAATCTGATGCACCAATCTGGCCTAACATTATCTCTGACAGGTGGCTATTGTCCATTGCATGTTCATTTCACACCTTGAAGATCGGGAAGCTCACTACTTCTGGAGGCAACCCATTTATTTCTCAGACACCTGTAACTGTTATTGGCTTATCTTTACACTGAGCCAAAATCCACTTCCTATAATTGTACTCATCAGGGGAAAAAACATGTTGGGCCATTGAGAGGTGGGTAGGCGTAGGACACGGCTACATGGGATTTAGCAAGCCATAAAGTGACAAGGACCATTAAAGGTCATCTTTGAGCTTTCTTTTCATTAGATATGTAAAAATAACCCATACAAGGAGAGAAGACAAAAATACTGACCTTGTGAACAAAGAGAAATGAGGTGAAAGTGAACCAGGCTTCTCTACGAGCAGGGAGAGAATGTTCATGCTTTTTTGTAAATAAAGGGCGGGGGCCAGATCCAAACTATACATGGCCCAAGGGTTCTTCTAATAATGAGAGAATGCAAAAAGCTCAAATGAATCACTTTCTTGATTCAGGCTACCGGGCAGGCATGACATTGAAAAACGTGCCTCAGGAGGAAGGGTCGTGCCTATTAAGACAAGTACAGTCATTTTAAGCACAACTTCCCAGTGCGCTGATGAAAAGCCTCGCTGGGCCACTGAGTCTCTAGAGAAAGAGTGCCATTCACTGCCTGATGCTCTGGGAGAAGGAGCAGAGGCCACATCTGAAAAGCCAAGTTGCTAAGTAAAGTACAATATAGAGTGGCCACCTGCTAAGGGTCAAGGGTTGGGTTCAGAGATATTCTCTTGTGGGCCTCTTTTTGTCCTGTGAGGACATGAAATATTTCGGGTTGTACAAGAAGAAATGGAGTTTTGTGACAGGAAGAGGAGTGATGCTTTGTCTCTGATTGGATGCAACCTTAAGCAAATTTAACCTCTCTGAAGTTCAATGTGCCAATCACCGACCAAAAGGTGGAAGGATGTAGCACAGGCCCCCCACTGGGGTCTTGCATTTACTTGGAACCTTCCCTTCCCAAAATATGTAACCTTCCCTTCCCAAATCGTTTCCCCTGGCAAATGGCCATGGTAATGGTCAACACTGCTGAGGAGTACCTGGCAGCCCCACATTTGCTGAAGTCTCCCTCTAGTGTCTTTCACTGCTCTGAGCGAAAATCTGACCCACAGCTACCAAGGGAGTGAGTTGGTTCCAGAGACTGAGTGGCTCACAAGGCACCAACTCCATCCTCCCTGAGGACTCTCAGGGCTTCCTAAACAAGCCCAAAGCCAGGCCACTGTTCTCACATATCTTAGGGTGACCTAAAATATGTATATCAAGAACAGCTAAAAGAGAGTTCCCAGGTAGCTTGAAGGCAGAGATTAGATCAGTGAGTCTAAAATCAGAACAAGCCACTTTGCTTATTGGGGTGAGAGGATGGACAGACATTTTTGCAGCTAACCATCCAAATTCTCAGATCAAATACTTTTTATGATTCCTTTCTTAATTTCAATCATGCCAGCAGGGACCAAGAATAATATTTAGATGAAAAGAATTCAACTAATTGGTTTGTGGCTAATGTCCCTATCTTCTCCCCACCCTCCTTGATGTGACTCACCAGGAAAACATCAAAAGGACTGACCCACCGCCCACCCCCAGGAGCCCAGATGGTCCACGGGGGGACTTATAGGGACCCTGCTGCCATTTAGATTTATTACGCTACACAGACTGGATACATGGGTGTTCGTCTGTCAATGAAAATTAGTTAGAATCTTAGTAATAGCAGCAAGGCATTTCAGCTTTTATAAACCTATTTTGACCATGATCAAATCTTCCCAACTCTGTCAGGTTTTAGAATCTGCATTTAGAGCCAGAGAGAATGAGCAAACTATGTTCATAGGATACTTTCTAACTTTATATGCTATAATATGGTGAATGTGACTATGACAAGTTAAAAAAAAAAAGTCTTTCTACAGTACAGAAAGCCTCAGAAAGAAACCACTTCTTTCTGAATTCTTGTATTCACATTAGATTTGGTATATTAAACTGTTCATTGCTCTGCCTCACTATGAATAGAAATATAGATGAAAACACACTGATTGCCCTAAGTAACTACACATGATTAAGAATGTATCAATTCTAGTAACAAAACAATTCCTTCCTTGTGGCTTTCACGAATTATACAAATTATGTATTATTTAATTTTTCTGATTTTCCAAATAAGTTCACCCATGTGCTAAACCACTGATGTGAATTAATAATGTATTAAGTCTAATCCTGCTGACATTACTATTCAGCATTCTTGGCCAAGTATTGCAAAGGCCCTAATGTATTCCAAAGCATACCCTAAAAGGAGTTATTATTTTTTCGCCCATTTTAGTGTATAATTTTCCCACTAACTCACACTTCACCTGTTTTTTCTAACCACGTTCCCATTCATTCTCTCTGCTTTGATTCATGCTCCATGTTGTGCCTTTCTGTTCCTTTTCCAATATTCCTATCTTTTCTTTGTTTCTGATCGTTTCAGCTCCGTTCCATTCACCAGCATTTTCGTATTCTTGCTCGCTGACATCTGCTGCCACAGGCTTCTTTTTTTGTTCCCCGGATTCAATGCACCGCTTCCCTTCCATTTTCCTCCCTCCCCGTCCTCCATGCCTGCGAGCTTCTTTGTCTTTTTGTGCTGCTGATCAGACACTGCACAGGCTTTGAGAAGATTGTGAGGAGTTGGCATTCTGGCCACGGCTAATGATGATCCAACACCTCTTTAAGCAGTGGCAACTTGCAATATTCAAGCAAGAAACAAAGGCGCAGAGAACGCGCTCTGCCACAAACTTTTCAGGATGTCAGCGTTCTAGAAATGTGATAGGGGCTGACTCAATTTGGTGTTCAAATTGGCTTGCCCCGTTCAACAAATAGATCTTATTCTCAGCCTCCAGAAGTGGGTGCTGAAGGCCTTTTCCCTTCTAACGGTGCTTGGGTTTGGTGTCTGCGGTGGTGTTTTGCTGTTATTTGCTTGTGTATTTGTGTTTGTTTACCCGGAAAGTAATTTCGCTACTTTGTGCTTTCCTTTGCCCGCCTGCCTTGCTGGGAGATTTCTCAGTGCTTATTTAACGTCCCAGAGAGGAGACAGTGTTTTATCACTGCCTGGGTGGCACTGCTCCGGAAGGGAGCGTGCCAGATGTGGGGGTCACAAATACAGCACTGCCATCATAGCCCCATGGGGCATTTCCCAAGCTGCCTTTCTGTGTCCATCAGCATGTATTTCTGAGAACTTTCTCATTCTCTGTTAGATTTTGAAGGTGACACAGGGATTTATTAGTCTGGTCACTGCCCTCCTGGAGGCAGCAAGCTAGCCGGTGAGACCAGACTAACGCACACCAAAGAGATAAAGTACTCAAGGAAGGCTATGTGTGACTCAGCACCAGAGTGAGGGAAACAGATTAGAAGAGCAGCTGGGATTGAGAAAAGGGCAACATCGGTGTTGACTGGGGAAAACAGGGAGAGCTCCTACTTGAAGCAGACCAGGGAGGTGGGCAGCATTGGCAGGGAGATCAGAGGTGTGGAAGATTCTGGGCCATAGTTGTGAGGTTATCACACTGCATGTTGGGGAGTCCTGGGTCTCTGTCCTTGGACCTTTTTCTTCCCCATCTGTGTTACCTGCCACGGTCTTAATACTATCTAATAGGCTAGTGATCCTCCAATTTGTGGCTCAAACCAGGATCTCTCTGCGTCCCAGACTTGTACATCTATTGTTTACATAATATTTCCAATGAATGGTCTAGTAAGCATTTTTCACTGAGCATGACCCAAAACAAGATTTTTCCTTTTTCTTTCTTTTCCAAAATCCACTCTCTCCCCAAAGTCTTTCTTCTCTCATTAAATGATACCAGATGTCACCAGTTGCTTAGGCTGAGAATCTGAGGGTCATATGCCGTTCTTCGTGTTCCCTTACACCCACATCCAGTTAGTAAGATCTGACATTCAGCTCTAATACATTTCACGCATCCTGCCAGTTCCTAACATCCTTGTTGCTATAATTCTAATCCAAGCAACTATATCTCGAAAAACTACTAGGATAACCTCCTACTAGTCAGCCTGCCTCCATCTCAGGGACTCTTCCTAAAGTGAAAACCAGGGTCTTTCTCTCCGGCTCAAAGTGCTCCAGTGGTTTTCCACTCCAGTTGAATAAAATCCAACTCCTTGCCATGGCCCTGCATGATCTAACCCCTGCCCTCTCCACTGACCCCCTCCTCTCTCACCATTCCACTCCAGTCACACGGGTGTTCTTTCAATAATTCAAACATCCCAAGCTCATTCTAGCCTGAGCCTTTGCAGTGGCTGTCTGCCTCTGGAAAGCTGTTTCCCCAGTTTCTGTGTGCCTTCCATCTCTTTTTTTCCCCTTCAGTTGAAATGTCTTCTCTACCAAAAAATAATTCCCTGACCATCCTAGCAAAAGAATATCCTCTCTGCCCTTCCTTCCTCTCTCTCCAACTGTGTTTCATTTTCTTCACAGGGCTTATCTGAAATGATGCCATGTATTTATTTGCTTTTGAGTTTATCATCTATTGCTCCATGGGGCATAAGGTCTGTGAGTACAAGTACTGTGTCCCTTGTACTATTTCTCCAATGCTTAGAATAATGCTAACAAGTACCTAATAATGTTTGGTAAAGCAAGCTGATGTGGAAAGAGGCCCTGTTGGGATGCAGGGGAAATGCAGTCTAAATGGGGGTTCGCTAACCTGGCATGGGACCAGAACCCAGGGACGAGGAGGAGATCGCAGGGTACATCTGATGCATACACAGCTATTATCTTCTCATCGAGGCAATATGGGTTTTGGATGTGTGAAAAGCTCTCATAGAGAAAAAATATATAATACAAGTGCATATGCTAGTATTTCTATACATACTGAGGGCACAATGCAGATCATCCCATTCACAGGAGAAGGTCACTCTTTCTACCAGTTTCTCAGGAAGACAGAGTCTAACGCAGAAGAGTGACCATTAATCAAGCACCTACCATATGCCAGTTCTTTCTCTAAACTGCACTCATTATCTTATTTCATCTTTACAACAATTACACTTCTAAAATAGGTATTATTTTTCCTGTTTTATAGATAAGAATCAAGGTTCAGAGGGGAACCTGTGGAGTAATATTCTGGCAGCATGTAAATAGCCAGTTCCTTCTGCCTAACTGCAGTAGTTTCTAACTTAGGCTGCTCATTAGAAATCATTTGGAAACTTCCAAATATCTTGGTGACAAAAACCACTTCAGACTAATGTCATCAGAATCTCTAGTGGTAGGATATAGGTGTCAATAGTTTTCAAAGCTCCTCGGTGATCCCAGTGAGCAGCCAACCTTCAGGACCACAGATCTAATGGTTTTAGTGACCATTGATGATCCTTGCCTGAGCCTTGCATCAATTTTTTTTTATTAGAGGTTGAAATTGTAAATGATAGAATGGCAATTCTATCATACCTTCTCTCTATATCAAAAAACAGCTTCCCTTCCTCAATTGGGTTACAGTACTTGACTATTCTGAAATACAAATCTACTGAAAAGGCAGAATAAAGTTTTAATTTTTTTCTCATATACTTCTTATTCCATATGGGAGACTCACATGGTTACATTACCCAGATGTCAGAGAGGCGAATGTGAGGGGAGCTCAACAGGATTCTGTAACTCTCAAAACTTTCATTCAAAGAGATTCAAGTCATTTTGTATGTAATCCTTGATACCCTTGCTGTGTAGTTAGTTGCTGATGATTTTCTGCTTAGTCTCTGTATCCGTCTTCCATGGCCATTAGAACAAATTAACACAAACTTGGAGGCTTAAGACAACAGAAATGTATCTCCTCACAGTCCTGGAAGCAGAAGGTCTGAAATCACTTTCAATGGCTTGAAACCGAGGTGTCAGCAGGGCCATGCTTTCTCCAAGTTCTGGGAGAGAATCTTCCAGCTGCCCTTCCAGCTTCCAGTGGTTGTTGGCATTCCTTGACTTATGGTAGCACCACTCTAATCTCTGTCTCCATGGTCACATTGCATCCTCTTCTGGGTGCATCAAACTTCCCTCTGCCTTCCTCCGAAAGGATATATAGGATTGCATTTAGGGTGAATCTGAGATAATCTGGGATAATCTCCTCATCTCAAAATACTTAGTTTGATCACATCTTCAAAGAGCCTTTTCCCTCTTTACTAGGCTACATTCACAGGTTCCAAGACTGGGAGGTAAATATCATTTAGGAGCCCATTTTCAACCTACTACAATGTAATTGTTAATTTTATGACAACTTGATTGGACTATGGCATCCTCAGACATGTGGTCAAACATTATTCTGGGTATTTCTGCGAGGATATTTTTGGATGAGATTAACATTTAAATTGGTTGACTGACTAAACCAGACTACTCTACATGAAAGTGGGCTTCATCTAATTAGTTGACAATCTGAGCAAAATAAATGACGACCCTCCTAGTAAGAGCACTTTTCTGCCTGATGGCCTTCAAACTGGAACATCAGGTCTTCCTATCAGGTACCAGCCTTCAGACACCAACTGGCATATCGACGCCGAAGATGTCGAGCTTGCCAGCCTCCATAATGCATAAGCCAATCCTTATAATAAATCTCTTCCTGTAAATATATACCTACTGTTGATTCTTTTCTCTGGAGAACCCTGACTAATACACACAGTCTCAGAAGAAGACCAGCCTTATGGAGAATCAGTCAAGATGTGGTTTTTCTATTTTTCACTCTTTTCTTCCTCCTAAATCTTATCAGTATGGCTTCTTCTTCTAAATTCTATCAGAGGAGAGAGAGAGAGAGAGAGAGAGAGAATCTCTTATCCAAAAAGCATGGGACCAGTAGTGTTTCAGATTTCAGATTTTTTGAATTTTGAAATATTTGCATATACATAATGAGATACCTTGGAGAGGGAACCCAAGTCTAAGCCCAAAATTCATTTGTTTCATATATATCTCATACACATAGCCTAAAGGTAATTTTATGCAATATTTGTAGTAATTTTATTCATAAAACAAAGTGTGTGTACATTAAACCATCAGAAAGCAAAGGTGTCCCTATCCCTCATGTTGGTGCTCAAAAATCTTCAGATTTTGGAGCATTTCAAATTTCAGATTTTTAGATTAGGGATGCTCAACCTGTATATACATATACATATGTGCATACATAATTTTATATCAGTTCAATCCGGCAATCACCTATTAGAATAATGTTAGGAATGCCCACCTCCCTGCAAGTATCAGCTACTCAGTCCCCTCAGCCTCTCTTCTTCTACCTCTCAGCCACTTTGCTTCTCTTTATATTCCAAAAGATCCAAGCATTATCTTTGTTCTTACTTACTCTTCTCATTCACAGACTTCTGTCTTCCTTTACCACATATATATATATATCTTCTATTTCTCAACTTTATGGTATTATACATTGTCCATTTTCTTACTGCCTGAGAAATATTTGCTCCAGAGTTAATCTCAGAATGTGTCTCCATAGATTCTGTACTTCTTGACAAAGTTAGGCAATGTTAGGTTTCGAAAGAAACAAGAATGTGATTCCCAGATAATGTCCCCTTCATTTCAGACCTGTGTCATTTTTTACAGGACAGTTTAACCTTGCCCTTCCACAGTTTGACTAGGCTCATCAGACCTCAATTGGTTCCACACTCTTTTCCCCTACTTGAGTGCTCAGATGGCTCTATTTAACATCAGTATTTCTTTCTGTGTTCGTGACAGGTGGTAATTCATTTGTAAATGTTCACTTGGCCTTGAATGTCTTTCACAGTATTCTGTCACTATCCAAGGAAAGTGCAGTGTAGTGCAGAGGCACCAACCAGCATGCCAAAAGACAATTACATCCTTATGCTGGGCATCCTTTCCAAGAAACTTCACACCAGGTTGTTTTTTGGTTTTTTTTTTAATCCCTCTCTTTCCAATTTCCTGGGGAGGTAGATAAGTGTCCTCACATTTTACAGAGAAACAAGATGGCACTTGATATTTAACTGTGACAATCAAGATACTGAATTACATGAACATTACTTTTCTCATTTTGCTTACTTGTAATTTCTAAACAGCCGGGCTCGGTGGCTCAGCGTGTAATCCCGCGCCTTTGGGAGGCTGAGGTGAGTGGATTGCCTGAGCCCGTGGGTTTGAGACCCGCCTGGGCAACTTGGCGAGACCTCATCTCTACAATAAATAAAAAAAAAATCAGCCGGGCGTGGTAGTGCGCGCCTGTAATTCCGGCTACTCGGAAGGCTGAGGCGGAAGGATCGCCGGAGTCCAGCAGGTAGAGGCTGTGGTGGCCGGGAGCGGCCACTGCACTCCAGTCTGGGCGACAGTGAGACTCCAACTCAAAAAAAAAAAAAATAGCTAAACACTTTCTGCCATGTCAAATGAAGCTTTCTCTTCATTAACTCCGATAGCCTTCTCATCAAGCTGAACCCCTACTGTGATTCTCTGTTACTGGATCTCAATTATTTGGAAAACTTGAAAAATGGGTTATATGGATCATTTAATTTTCTGATGACCCAAAAGAAAACCATTTTCATTCCCAATGCTTATTATGAAATGCCTTTCTAAAGATATTCTAAAATATGGGTCCACTTTCCAGGCTCAGTAAGCATAGCATAGAGAGCACGACTTACTCTGTTTCTAGATGACTAGGCACCTTGCAGTGTGGTGGGATGAATATTCTAAAGAGTGATTATAGTTATGGCAACGGTTCTTCTCTGGGGCTCAGGATTGAGCTTCGTGGTTTACAAATGGTCTGAAGTTGCATACCAAGAATTGTACATTTTTCTGTGGGAAAATTGGGCATAACTTTCATGACAAGTTCAAAAGCACTGTGATGAAGATAGACCGGCTCTTTAGAATATGTGATGTATGCAGAGTATGACATTAATTATGAGTTTTTTTAAGCTGCAAAAATAAAAGCTACATAGTCCTTGTTCATAGATCCACATAAATGTAGTAAAATTATAAAGCTTGCTTGGAATTGATAAACACCAAATTCAGAACAGAGCTTACCTCTGTCCCTTTATCTTCTCGGGCTGCCATAACAAAATACTACAGACTGGGGTGGCTTAAACAACAGAAATTTATTTTCTCACAGTTCTAGAGTCTGGAAAGTCAAGATCAAGGTTCTGCTGATTCGGTTCCTGGTGAGGACTCTCTTCTTGGCTTGCAGACAGTTACTTTCTCAAAGTATCCCCACAAAGGCAAAGAGAGCTCTGGCATTTCTTCCTCATCTTATAAGACACCAGCACTATCTGATTAGGGACCCTTTCTTATGACTTCATTTAGCCTTTATTACCTCCTTATAGACCTCATCTCCAAATACAGTCCACATTGACATTTAGGCTTCAACATGCAAATTTAGGGGGAAACAGTTCATAGAGTTCATAGCACTCTGAGAAAGGGAGATGAAAAGGGAATGGGCTTGGAGGCTGCCTGGAGAGCACACTGAAGACTATTCACAGTGTTTTTCCTTTAAAAAATAAATAACTGAAGCCAGTATGGCAACATGTTAAAATCTGACTAACAGGGCAAAGGATATATAAGTTTTTGCTACATAATTCTCTATACTTAAAATATTAAAAAGAAGAAACAAGCAAGTGCAAATTTCTTTAGGTTTCACGAGAGTGAGAGCTCCATATGGGTGAGGATTTTATTCATTTTGTTCCCTGCTATGCCCCCACTGCTTAAAACAGTGCCTCGTCCAAAATTGGCATTCATTATGTATTTGATGACCTGAATGAAAGGCAATGGGTAGGGAATTAACTTGTATCTTTACTGTGTCTAAAATATTCAACAACCTTACGGTAATGTGGTGTTCATTTTCTAGAATTTCTTCACATAGATGAATATTATAAAGCCTATTAACATACAGGAAATAAGATTCTAAGTGTCAAAATAGTAGTCAATCTGGATCTGAAACTTGATATTTTGCTTATTCTAGAATCAATGAGTGACAGAAGAGGTTTTGGGTTAAACTGGACTTTTAAAAATATTATTCCTGCCAATTACATTCCCTTCTAAAGGAATTTGACTTCCCCAGAAGCCGCATCTTCTAACATAAAACCTACCTGTCCCTGACTGTAAATGATGTAACGTGGGCCACTGGTCTTAGACGATCTTATCTTTTGACTGGCCAGCGATCTATGAACTGGATGAACTGTTTCAAAAGGATGAGCTGAGCACATTGGATTCCTTTCCAGGATAAGGAATTAAATGAAAACTGACAGACTGAGTAGTTGACAGCAAAGGCAGAAACTAAAAAATTGAGAACTGTTAGAAAGTTGGGACCATCATGGTAGACCCAACAAAGGCCAAAGTAATGAGAAAGTGAGAAGTTTGTGGATGAAATTTCAGAAGAGGCAAATGGTAAAGAGAGGAGCATGGAACAAACCTACAGAAAAATGTTGAGAGAGAAAGGCTGAGCTCATTCCTAAAAGCCAAAAGCAGCCTAACCAAAATCAACTCATCAACCTCCTTATTTGACAAGTGAGAAAGCTGGTAAGTTTGGTGACTTGCCCAAAGTCAACAGTGATGGGGGAAAGACACTTGCGTCAGTGTTTTTACCTTCCTTCAGTATTTCTCAGATTCTTAGAGTATCTTCAGTGGCGAAGAGAATGAACATCATTCAGGGGCCTGAGAGTACAGTCTGAAGAAGTTGCCATAAATGCAAAATTCCTCTGATATTTTAGATGTCCTTAAAAATTACAGCCAGTGTTGCAGTCTTTGTTTGAATATACAATCATATTTAAGTGCATGGTATATGCATCTGATCTTCTGAATTGCATCTGATCTTGAGTACCACATTTGATCTTGTGCTCTGCCCAGCATTCTGCATACCCTTCCAGTTTGAGAAGAATGCTCCTTCTCGGCGGAGGGCTCTCTTTACTCCCAGAACACATTTGGCAGTTTTCGATGGAATTCTTTGAATGGTGAACTCTTTCTGACCACTTAATAGCTATTCATTTCAATATCAGATTGATGGACTTCAGGAGGACTCTTGGATCTGTATGTATCACCTATACCCAGGAGTCCCTAAAGCCTTCAGCCTTCTGAGGTCAACCTTCCCTTTAACAGCTTGCTTTTGCAGCCTGGCCCATCATTCCATACACTGCGAGATGCCCAGTGTCCTTCCTAAGGGGTGGTGTGTATGTTGCCAATGGCACCTTTTAACTCACTGAGCTGTTCCCACTCAATTCTCAGTCTACATGTCGAAGACTAAGTGCATCCCCACTCAAGACAGCTGCATTGCTGCAGTGTCCAGCAAACAGCTTACACTGGTGTGCGAGACACCTTTGTTCTTAAATGTTCCTGTGTCACCGCTGGAATCGTGTTCATGCTATATCCCAGCTACTTGCTCCCAGAGTTCTCTCTCACCCCTTCGCTGAAGAGCTGCCTATGCAAATTTTAAATTCCCTCACTTTCTTCAACAAAGCAGCTGAGATCTTTTTCGATCCCACTCTTCCTTTTAGGGCCCATGTCCTGTGGGTCTTCGCTTCCATTGTCAATGTATGCATTTTGCTAAAAGAAAGGAAAACATTGATTCAAGCTAGGGGAAATTTGCAATATTCAGTTGGAGGGTCAGAGTAGGTTTCCCTGAAAGTGTGAGATTTCTACAAAGACTTAAAGGAAATGGGGCGGCTGACTGAGCAGCTCTCTGGAGGTGGATTGTTCCCAGGGGAAGGTCAAAAGTCTGCCCTAGCAGGAGAGAGGCTGGTGTGTGCACAGAGCAGACAGGCAAGGAGAGAGGAGAGGAGGACATGGGAAAGGTATGGGGTCTGATCACGTAGAGGCTTGCAGCTTATCGTGTGGACGAACGGGAACCTGTCTGAGGCTCTGTGCCACAGAAGTGACAAGCTCTGACTTGGCTCAAGGGTCTGCCAGAGCCGGTTGAGGTGTCCTTGTGTGGGGTCAGCCTGGCACAGAATGTCAGAGCCCAAGCAGGGAAAGGACAGCACCCTAGGCGGGTGCCGCCTGGTGAAGGGAGTCAGAGCCCTGAGCGAGAAAAAATGATGTCCGTGGAGGGGAGGGGTTTTCGTGAAGATGAGCCAGCGTTCCTTGGAGAAACGCCTGATTCCAAGGCTCAGACCGGGAGAGTGTAAGATGACCTGGAACGTTGCGCTGTGCCAAAAAAAAACAAAAACAAAACAGAAAGTGTTCAAAGAATGATGGGGACGTGGCAAAAGGACACAGAAGCCAGCTTTAAAAACTTCTCACGAGCCAAATTGGGCTAAATTTGAGCATCAGAGTAAATAATGATAGCAACGTATAATGTGGGAATAAAATAATAAAATGAATAACCTTAGATAACGCTATGTGAGAAATGGAATAAGATAGAAAGCCATGAGTTCATACAGATACAAATAAATACAAGGATAAGTTGAAAGCATGCTGAGGAATGAGTTATTTACACAGTTCCCAAGTACCTTCATGTAAAATATCTCTTAATTACAAAAGGGAAAACAGTAACTTCATAGTGAAGAAGACAGGCAGACACCAAAAGATCGAACTGAACCTCATCTGAGATAGAACAAATTAACGTGTATGCCACGTTCTAGGGCACAACAGGAAAAGCATATCTTACTTCCATATTTCTGCCACAGAAGCAAAACCTGAATCTATTTATGAGGAAATGTGAGGCAGACCCATACTGGGAAACATTTTACAAAATAATTGTTCTGTGATTTATATAAGTATCAAAAGATTGGTCTAAAAAGACATGACAACTGGCCACGCCCGGTGGCCCATGCACTTTGGGAGACTGAGGCGAGAGGATTGCCTGAGCCCAGGAGTTTGAGACCAGCCTGGGCAAAATGGCAAGACCTTATCTCTACCATAAATCAAAAAATTCACCAGGCGCACACCTGCTCCCAGCTACTTGGAAGGCTGAGGTGGAAGGATCGCCTAAGCCTAGTAAGTTGAGGCTGTGGTAACTGTGATCATGCCACCGCACTCCAGCCTGAGTGACAGAGTGAGACTCTGACTCAAAAAAAAAAGGAAAGAAAAGAAAAAGAAACAAGACATGACAACTAAGTACAACCTAAGATATAGAACTGGATCCTTTTGCTGAAAAGACATTATTGAGACCAAATTCGTGAACCTTGAATGTGGTTTCGAGAATTAAATAAGAGATGTATCATAGCTTATTTCCTGACTTTAATGTTATATTGTTATTACAGAAGATAATGTCCTTGTTTGTAAGTAATACACAAAGTATTCAGAGGGAGGGGATTGGTAGGGATCAGGTCAACAATTTATGGTTCAAGGAAAAAATAAGCTATTTGTTTTGAACTTGAAACTTTTCTATAACTTAGTGATTGTTTCAAAGTAAAATACTATTAAAAGAAAATTCAAGGCTGCAGTATTGGCACTAGCAATAGAGTCAGAGAAGGACTATTTAGGAGGCTAGGAAACCTTCTCAAGGCGAGAAATGTGGGTGCTTTAAAACAGATGGTAGCTCTGCCAGAGGTGAGCAGGGGGCCTGGTCATGAATCAACATATTGGAATATGCAGCATATTGAAGATTCTGCATGAATTTCCGATGGGTCAGATGAGGAATAGTAAAGAAAGAGAAACAGTCAAGGATTCCACTGTTTGGGGCCTAAGCAACCAGAAAGAGCTGGCATTAACTGAGCCAGGGAAGGTTACAGGTAGGGCCCCCAGTTCCATCCCCAGCCCCCTCTGCCTCCCACCTCTGCTTTCTTTCTGTGTCCTGACCAAAAATCACAGAGTGTCTTGACTGCCCTGTGACTCAGTAAGCTGCAGGTTTTTCTCAGCAGGCTTGAATCCAAACCAGGGACTTGAACATTACTGATAAAGATATCTAGCTTGTAGCCCAAAACAGTGAAAAAAAAAAAACTGGCCCTGGCCCTGAACCAAATTCCATAAACCCTCATAGAAACTCCATACACTGACCTCCTGGCAACAAACATACCTATGTAGAACACCCTTTTCCCCTCGCTGTCCAACACAAGAATTGCTATAGCACTCTATGAGTACAACTCCCTAATGAATGCTCTGAACCGATCACCCTGGCATTTAGTGCTTCTTTCTTTAGAATTCCAGCCAGCCCCATGCCCTGATGGTTTGGGACACTCCCTTGTGGGAACCCAAACTCCTCTGCCACTGCTTTTGAGGCCATTTGAAACAGTAGGGCAGACTGAAGGCAGATCAAGAGTTTGTTTTTGAATACGTTGAGTTTGGTATGTCTACTAGACATCCACGTGCAGATATCAACTAGGCCTTTGAATATATGAGTCCAGAATTCAGAAGAGAGGGGTTTGAGATGGGATATAAGTTTGAGAGTAGTCAACATATAGGCAGTATGTAAGGTAGGGGACCAGATGAGGTCATCAAGAGTGTGACTATAGACAGAGGAGAGAAGAGGACCACATCCAAAGGTCCAGATGTACCTGATCTCAAACCAGGAGAAGTGGGGACCAAAGTGAGACCCAAACTTTACCTGTACAATGGCCATTTGTATACCTAACCCTGAATTTTATCCCACATCTTTAAAATCAAAATTTAAAAAAAGAGAAGAAGTCCAAATGTATATACACAATCTCAAAACATGACATGAAAAACAAATGTGTATACACAATCTCTAGACATGCACTCCTTCAAAAGAGAAATATAGCAGCTGTATTCATAATCGCCAAACTCAGAAGCAACCAAGATGTCCTCCTGTAGGTAAATAAACTGTAGTTCATTCACATGATGGAATCCTATTCAGCAATAAAAAGGACAGAGCTGTTATGTCATAAAAAGATACGGAGGAGCCGGGCTCGGTGGCTCAGCCTGTAATCCCACACTTTGGGAGGCTGCGGGTTCGAGGCCCACCTGGGCAACTTGGCGAGACCTCATCTCTACAATAAATCAAAAAAATTAGCCAGGCATGGTAGCGTGCGCCTGTAGTTCCAGTTACTTGGAAGGCTGAGGCGGAAGGATCGCCGGAGCCCAGCAGATCGAGGCTGCAGTGGCCGGGAGCGGCCACTGCACTCCAGTCTGGGCGACAGAGTGAGACTCCAACTCAAAAAAAACAAAAAAAAAACTGAGGTTTGGTGAGGCCAAATCACTTGCTTAAATCACAAAGTTAACAAGTGAAAAAGTCCAAAGTTCACACTTAGGTATTCAAGTCAGAGCACATCGTGATATCACGTGATCAGAGTATAATGACACATGCCCTAAACATCACATAAGGAATAAATGCCACTTACAATCACATAGTACTATACTGGTTCACGCTGACTTAAAACCTACTGAAACGGCTTAGCGTTTTTGAAGCTATTTACCATTAAGCTGGATCTTCCTTATTCTCATGAACATACATGAGATAGGTTGACTTGTTACAACTCAAGTCAAAAAATAATATTTTTAGGCCAAGCCTGGTGGCTCGCACCTGTAATCTCAGCACTTTGGGAAGTTGAGGCAAGAGGACTGCCTGAGCCTAGGTGTTTGAGACCAGCCTGGGTAACATGGCGAGACCGTATTTCTAAAATAAATTTAAAAATTAGCCAGGCATGGTGGTGCACACTTGTAGCTCCAGCTACTTAGAAGGCTGAGGCAGAAGGATCACCTGAGCCCAGCAGGTCAAGGCTGTGGTAACTGTGAGCATGCCACTACCCTCTGACCTGGGTGACAGAGTGAGACTCCGACTCAAAATAATAACAATAATATGTTAAATAATTATTACATTTCACCTAGTTTAATTATGACTTAATATTAGTCACTGATAAAATATGGAGTAAGAAAGAGGTCAATAACAGATTCAGATGAGAATCCATTTATTTAACAAATACGTATTACCAAAAGCCAATTCTACTTGCACCTACAATGGTAACAATAAGCACACCAGGTCAGTATTTAATGAGTACAGCCGCAATCCCTGCAGGGGTCTAGGAAGAAGGTCTAATTCAATGCAGACCTCAAGTGAGGGCCACCAACTTAGCCTGAATATGCACCTGTGCCACCAATGGGTGCCAAAAACATCCATGACTGAGGACACCAAACAGTTTCTCCAGAATCACCTCAGGCCAGGGCACAGCAAAGGGGATGGCAAAAATAGCAGGAAGCAGATTTGATTTCAAACATTTATGACAAAATATGTCATAATGCTCAAGGATCCAAGGAGATTCCATTCTTAGACCCCTTATTTATTTAAATGTCCTAAACCCAGATAATTATGCACATGTATTTATTTATTTTAGTAATTATCAGTGGTCACCAACGTGAGAAGTAAGTTAGTTATTCCTGCAACCTCACTCTGAGGTTATACTGGAAGCAAGTCCCAGACCAATCTCTGCCACACATACATTTATTAATAACAGACATAAAAGAAGGTCAAAACCTGTTCAGTAAGCTCCGAGAAGTCTCAACTTCCTATACTTTGTAATGCTCCAATAGCTTGCGAAAGATTCATCTGAGGCAAAGGAATGATATTCTGATTCGGCTATTCATACTGTAGGACTCAAGCCATCAAGAATCCACCACACCAGTGACTGGACACAGAACTACTTCATTTGTGGATCAAGCCTGAGTGTTATTCTTAAAGGTAAAGGATGAATGGCTAACTAAAATTGCTATATTCTGTTCAAAGGCAGATAATTTCTCTAAAAACTAGCCAATAACACATATCTTGAATACCACTAATTTCCTCAATGAGAATCCATTTCTAATACCTATTATGCTAATGAGAAAGACTACTAGAGTTTATAGGGAGAAAGATGGCTGAACCACTTGCAATATCCCTCCCCCTGAAATGTGGCCTCTTCAATAAATGTTAACCACCCCTAGAGCATTCCCAGGTAGGACAGATAATTACCTCTAGACTAGAATGTAACACGTGTGCACATAAACCCCAAAGCCTATCACCCACAGTAAAGTTTTTTAATTAAACAATGGCTTTCAAAACAAGAAGTTTATCGCAGCTAATTCATCCAACCCTGCACTGTCTGAAATACGCACATAAGGCTACTGAGCTCTTCAAATGTGGCCAATGTGAGATGTGCCAGAAGCATAAAAAACATACTGAACTTAGAAGACTTAGCACAAAAGAGAGAAAATCTAAAGTGTCTTGTTAATCTTTTTATACAGATTAGAGCCGAAATAACATTTTAGATATTGGGTTAAATTAAATATATTAAAATTAATTTCACCTGTTTCTTTTCACTTTTTTTTTTTTCTTTTTTTTTTTTTTGAGTTGGAGTCTCACTCTGTCGCCCAGACTGGAGTGCAGTGGCTGCTCCCGGCCACCGCAGCCTCGACCTGCTGGGCTCCGGCGATCCTTCCGCCTCAGCCTTCCAAGTGGCCAGAACTACAGGCGCGCAC
>CAUYQG010034724.1:0-52933 GCA_963574415.1 Tarsius wallacei | reverse complement strand
AATCCCAGTCTTTCTGGGGCTGACTCTGTGTACCTGAATATACCCTCCAGACCTTGCTTCTGGGCATCTCTGACACCTTGGCATGACCATCATGAGATTATCCTCTCCCCCAGCCAAGCCTGTGTTTTTGTTTTTGTTTTTGTTTTTTTTGAGCTGGAGTCTCATTCCTTCGCCCAGGCTGGAGTGCAGTGGCGTGCACATTCACGGCCACCTCAGTGTCGACCTTCTGGGCTCCAGCGATCCTTCTGCCTCAGCCTTTCGTGTAGCTGGAACTACAGATGCATGCTACCACGCCCGGCTATTTTTTATTTTATTGTAGAGAAGAGGTCTCGCCAGTTTGCCCAGACTGGTTTCTAACCCGTGGGCTCAGGCAATCCACGCACCTCGGCCTCCCAAAGTGCTCGGATTACAGGACTGAGCCACTGAGCCCGGCCTACACAACTTTTAATACAATTTTCATCTAATAATGTGACTTGAATAGTATCATGGCTTTTGTCTAAACATCCTAAGTTTATGAACCATTTTAAGGAGAATAATGACCTTAGAGAAGAGCTAGGTTTCTCTTGGGACTTTAATTCAGATCAGGGCATAATCATGCTCAAAACTGACATAGCATGTAACATGGATTTCAATGAGGAAAAATACTTCAAAATCTAATCTTAAAAGACCATTTAAGCTTAGTGGCTTGACCAAAGGAAATAGAGTCCAGAGGCCTGTTTTTTGGAGTAATACATAGGAAGGTAGAACAACCTGGTTTTGTTTTTGGTTTTCATCTGGCAGCATCAGTGACTTATTTGTTCATGTTATAAAGAAGGAAGTCAGTGGTCACAGAACTTTTAGAGAAAATTTATGTTTTTTTGTTTACTTTGTAATATTTTTCTGCTGTTATTTAAAAATAACATTCATTTCAATTATATTGATTTAAATGTATATAAATTGAATGATTTAAATTAGGATCCTTTCTTTCTCTTTTAGGACTTGAACAAATGAAAGAAGTATATGGCACTTGTGAAGATAAATGTCACTCTTCCTTTTTTAATTGGAACTCCCTCTTAGGACCTGTATATGACTTTTCACTTGTGATCTGTTCTTTCAGTAGCCACTGACTTTGAGTTACCGGAAGGTCTCTGAAGATCTGTATCAAATGACGTCAATGGCCAGCTTGTTTTCTTTTACTAGTCCAGCAGTAAAGCGATTGTTGGGCTGGAAGCAAGGTGATGAGGAGGAGAAATGGGCAGAAAAGGCAGTTGATGCTTTGGTAAAAAAGCTAAAAAAGAAAAAGGGTGCCATGGAGGAACTGGAGAAAGCCTTGAGCAGTCCAGGACAACCAAGCAAATGTGTCACTATTCCCAGATCTTTAGATGGACGCCTGCAGGTTTCTCACAGAAAAGGCTTACCCCATGTTATATATTGTCGTGTTTGGCGCTGGCCTGATTTGCAGAGTCATCATGAGTTAAAACCATTGGATATTTGTGAATTTCCTTTTGGATCTAAGCAAAAAGAAGTTTGTATCAACCCATACCACTATAAGAGAGTGGAGAGTCCAGGTAGGTTTTACCCCCCCGAGAAGAATTTTTTTAAAAAGTCTCTTTTCCTGATTTGCATGTAACTAGATTTAGTAATTTAAATATTTGCCTTGTATTTTCTTCTTAACGATTTTAATCTTGGAAGGAATATTGGATTTTGAACTTAGCTTTTTATATGTAGGTGATACAGTTCCCAAGTGACCTATTCTAATTCATTGTTTACTGTAAGTACACACGTGTCCACTCTGCCTTTCCTGTGGGAGACCTGTTTTTGTTTTATTTAAAGCCTAAGCTCCTCGTGTGCACTGTAACCAATTCTTTTTTTGTCTATTCAAGAACTTTGTCTCTACAGCTGTCATCCTTCTCTCCAATATTATATTTTCCCTCTGTATCAGACTACTTCTGGCAGCATACAAGCATGCCATGATCCTCCTGTCCTAAAATAAAAGTTAAAAAAGAATTCTGCTTTTGACCTCACTCACATGCCTGTACCTCCAATTTAGTGCACTATTTCCACTGGTTCTTTTATAGAAATCACCATTTTTATTATCTCCGCATCTGTATTTCCTGTTCTTTGTTGTCATCTCTCTAGTTAGTCTTTCTTTCCTGCCATTTAACTTGTCAAGATCACTAGTGACTGCCTTCTCATAGATTGAGGGGTCATTTCTTAGTCTTCATCTTATTTGCCTTCTCAACGTCATTTGCTATAGTTGATCTCCTTTCATTCAAAGCTTTTTCTCTATTTCTAAGACAGTATACTCCCCTCTTTTCCTTACTGGCTGTGCTTGCTCTCTCTTTACTGGCTTATTTTCCTATTTTCACAGGATTCAGTCCTTGGATCTTTTCCCTGTCTATATATTTTTTTATGTGCTGTCATGGTGTTAGAGGTCTTAAAATCATCTATAAGCTAATACATTTTTAACTTCAAAGTCAACTTTTTTCTTGAGTTTTAGACTTGTCTCTTGATTGTCTATTAAACATGTCAAATGTAATATGTTTAAGCAGAGCTTCTGATTTTTTCCCCCATTAAATCAGTTTTTTCTTAAGTTTTCCCTGTTGAAGTAAATGGCAGTAGCATTCATGTAATTGCTAATTCCCTAAACCTCAAGGAGGTCATCTTTTTCTCACTTAAGTCCTATATTTGAGATATGAGCAAATGCTATTTGTTATACCTTTAGACTGTATCTCAGTACTATTACCAGTCACCACTTCTAGCACCACTACGTTAGTACAGACCATCATCATCTCTTGTTTTAAGGAGTCTTCTTATTAGTTTCTTTTCCTCTCTTTTTCCTCCAACCTATTGTGTTTTCTATAAAGCAGCTAGAGTGATCTTTTAAAAACAAATCAAATCATGTCAGTCCCCACTGAAAACAGTTTAAAGGCTTTCCATCACACTGAGACAGAGAAGACTCTACATGACCTATCCTCAGACTTCCTCTCTCCCTTGAACCTGCCACACTCCTGTGTACAGACTTTAAGTCTTGCTGTTTCCTCTACTTACTCTCCCTCTGGGATCTTTTCATGGCACACTTTCTCACTCCATTTAGTCCTTGCTCAAATATCCCCATCACTAGTTGACTCTATTTTATTTATTTTGTTTACTGATTGACATGAGTGGGGCCTTCCTTTGTCTCCTTCATTACTGCGTTGCCAGTGCCTAGAATAGTACTGTAACCTGGCATTTAGTAAGTGGTGCTCAGTAATTTTTTTTTTTTAATGAATGAATTGTTTAAGCTGAGATAACTAGCTGAATGTACTAGTCATCTACTGCTGCATGACAAATTACTACAAACTTAGTGGCTTAATACAACACAGTTTATTACCTCACAGTTTATTTGGGTCAGGAGTTCAGTCATTTGCAAGGCTATAATCAAAGTGTTAGTTAGGGCTGGGGTCTTATCAGAAGCTCATTTGGGGAAGGATCTGCTTCCCAGCTCATATGATTGTTGACAGAATTCAGTTGCTTACAGGCTGTTGTTGTATTCTTGCTGGTTGTTAGCTGGAGACTGCTTCATGCAACACGGCCTTCTTAGATAGTTCCCATTCATGGCAGCTTCTTCAAAGCCAGTAAGGAAGAATGATCTTCTTGCAAGAATGGCATATTTTTATGAAATGTAATCACATACACACTGTCTTCTTTGCCATATTCTGTTAGTTAGATGCAAGTTACAGGTCATTCTTGTACTCAGAGAGAGGGTATTACCTCTGGCTTAGATATCGGGAGGTGGGAATCATGGTGGCCACCTTAAAGTCTGTCTGCCCTACTGGATTTCACATGGTGATGATAATGGTAAAAAGTATGGTAAAAAGACGGTGAGAATAACGTTGAATGTGGAGCCTAGCAAAAAGGATAACAGTGATTGTGCTGTCGGGGAAAGTTCAATAAGAACTTTAGAGTGATATTTGACAGTTGATATGAGATGATTTTTGATTTCTTATTGAGTCCAAGGAGAGCTGTAGCTTAAAGGAATTGATGAGGAAAGGAAGATGTGAAGATTTAACAGAGAAGTATAGTCTGAAAAACTCCTAAGCTGGATATTTGCTATGAGTAAGTCTGCAGACAAACAAGATATTTTCACATATTCAAGGAATCAAACAATTTTATCTTCCTCACCCTTTCTTAGGATTCTAATAAAGGATGAGGTCCAGGAAATGGGATCTAAAAGGTAGGAAGTGGAAGTCTGAGGACTTCAGATTTGTAGAGACTTAAGTAGTAACCAGCGTGGGTTGGAGCAAAAGATAGAGGTTTCAGGGGAAAACCTGGAGTCAATAAATTATTTGATTATTTGTAGCATCTGAAAAATAGTATTGATAGGCATTTGACAGATCTGTTGGAATTCTGGAAATATTACTGGTATGTACTTAAAATTAAGTATATGAAGGAACAAGACAATATAATACAAGCACTGTTCAAAAAAATACAATCACAGTACACTTGACTCAGCAATGAATAATATTTGTATATACAATGTAAATACTGGATATTGATCTAGCCAAAATTTTATATGTAACTTTGTTGTGGGGAATTGAAGTGGGATTAAATAATATAAAGCTGCCTCCTTTGCCATAAGAACAAATCTACAAATAATGTCTTGATAAACCAGTTATGGCATTATAGGCATATTATTTAGCAATAAAGTAAATGTTATAAGAAAAAGATTTTCAGTGTCTTATCTATGGCAACAGTATTGGAGGGGACTAGAAATTGTGGTTTTTGTTATAATCTTTTATAGTATCTATCTTTTTTAACTGTCCACATAGTATTTTGGGTGAATGTAAAATAATTCTTAAAGAATCATGTGTATAGATAATATACAAATAAGAGAGAAGCCAGTGATTTTAGTTATGCCTCTTAAAGTAAAGAAATTCTTACTGAACTGAATTTCTAAGTAGTAATTTCACTATGTCAGATTGCTAGTCTGCTAAACATAGAAATTCTTGCTAATACTTTACTTTTCAGTGGCAGCTGCCCTATCATTCTATAAGGGGGACAGCAGTTGTTAATACACAAAACAATTATAGTCAGATGTTAACCACATGTTTACAGCATTAATTCAGTAGCCTGAAAAGAAACAACAGACAAACAACACAAATACTGCCTTATAGAGCCTCTGATTCATTGTGTACCTCCCTACCTCAGGGAGGTGAAATATGACCTAGGTAACTTAAAAACAAACTGATTTTGTTGATGCTGAATGAATGGTATCAGAAGCAAACTGAGACATTTCCTAAGTGAAATATCATTGACAAATATAGGAAAATTGTAAATGAGATGAATTGTTATAATAAATGTTTGAAGAATCAGGTTTGTTTCAGTTTCCTGTAGAGAAAAATAGTCAGATATTTGAATGTGATTGATTACTTGGGTCTTTAGAGAAAGTGAACATTTGAATAAAGTTAAATTATCTTTAAAAATTACATCTATTAAAATATTTACATCTTGTTGTATATATTTTCATTATGTCCATATTTAGAAGGTTGATTTTGATGGATGATTAATAACTAGGAAATGTTACTATTTTCAGTAGGGAAAACTTAAGAACATAAAATTTGAGATCTTTCAAACTAAGTGTTAAAAATTGGAAATGTGGACATTTTCAAGGCAGTCACATAATAGACCCCAATTTCACTCTCTAGTTTACTTTCTTGTTCAGTGCCTATACCAGCTGACTATCCTTTCTCATCCTCTGCCGAGAGCCCTTTCATCTTTCTCCTCTATCTCTCCCTACTCCTAGCACTCTCGTGTGAAATTCTCCTGGTTCTTTTATTTTTCTTCTTTTAAGAGCCAGGGTCTTTCTCTGTTACCCAGGCTAGATTGTAGTGGTCCAATCAACTCACTGCAGTCTTGAATTCCTGAGTTCATGCAATTCTGCTTCAGCGTCCCCTGTAGCTAGGACTACAGGTGCATGCCACCATGCCTGATTTTTAAATTTTTTTGAAATAGAAACGAGGTCTCGCCATGTTGCCCAGGCTGGTCTTAAAATTCCTGGTCTGAAGTGATCCTCCTCCTTGTCCTCCCAAAGTGCTGGGATTACAAGCTTGAGTCACCATGCCTGGCCCCTCCTGGTTCTTTAAAGTCCAATCAAGTGTTTTTATTTGATTCCCTGCTAGCTGGGAGTGCTCAATTCTGTTGAATTCCCGTCACATTATGTTCTCTGTATTATGGGTTGTTTTTAAATATACCTTATCCTCCCACAGAACAAGTGTTATCTTTTTCTAGATTTTGTCTTCCAGAGTAAATACAGGCTAAATGCTTATCAGGTTTTGCATTTAGTTGTTATGTGAGTATAGACTCAGGGTTCTACAAAATAGGCCTTCCTAAAAGTAGATGGTTTAAATAGGTTTACAGTCTTACACAAATCCTTTCTCCCAACCCCTTAATATGGATGGAACATTTGCTTTAGTCACTCCTGACAAATAACTTGGTTTTTGTTTTTCAGTCTTACCTCCAGTATTAGTGCCTCGTCATAATGAATTCAATCCACAACACAGCCTTCTGGTTCAGTTTAGGAACCTGAGCCACAATGAACCACATATGCCACAAAATGCCACGTTTCCAGATTCTTTCCACCAGCCCAACAACACTCCTTTTCCCTTATCTCCAAATAGCCCTTATCCCCCTTCCCCTGCTAGCAGCACATATCCCAACTCCCCAGCAAGTTCTGGACCAGGAAGTCCATTTCAGCTCCCAGGTAAGACTTTATTTTGTTGATGGAAAAAAAAAAAAAACAACCTTGGGAATCAGGAATTGTTCTTACTGCAGGCTTTCTGGGTAAACTGTTATATGCCAAGAGCTAAGCTATTTCTGACTCTGTGTTCTTTAGATAATTGTTCAATTTCCAGAAGATATTGGATTTCATTTTGGCAATTGCCATATGTCTTAAAACTGGAGGTAGCCATATTTGACTTAAAGTTAAATTTATAATTTATTATACTAAGTATTGAGTGTCTTTTATATAACTGATACTGTGATGGAAGCTATTGCATTAAACTTAATCTTCAGAATAGCCCTGTGTGGTAGATATTTCTGTTTCACAAATGGAAAAAGAAATTTTAAGCTTAAGTACCTTGCCTAAGGTTGCAGAGCTAATAATTAGGGGTTCAGACCCAAGTTTGTCTGATCCTGAAGTCTGTGCTCTTTCAACATTACTGCATTTTCAAATCATTTTAGACTTTGGAAGCTTATGATGAGCCCTGGTTATTTTAATTAGATAACTGATAAACTGATTTGACTGAAGAAAGATAAGAAGTAGATTTTGTAAAGTTCCTAAATTTTGTTTATGGTGTATTACATATGGACACCGCATGATGCCTGTCAAATATTTGAACACCTACTACCGTCAGAGTAGTAGGTGCACTATGTAAGTACAGTAAGTTCTCATGTAACGTTGTTGATAGGTTCTTGGAAACTATGACTTTAAGTGAAACAACATAATAAAACCGGTTTTGCCATAGACTAATTAATATAAACAAGAGTTATGTTCCTATGACATATTTCTGGTCACAAAAATGTCACCAGACTTCTAAGTAAAGACCCCCCCCCCAGAGGCATACACACATTTAAGAAAGATTAATAAAAACAAATAAGATAGTTATTAATAATTCCAGTTCAGGGTCACAGGTGGCCAGAGCCTATCCCAGAAGCTTAGGGAACAAAGCCAGAACCAACCCTGGACAGGACACCATTCCATTGCAGGGTACACTCATACACACCCCCATATTCCCACTGAGACCATCTCGACATGCCAGCTCACCTAATGTGCACATCTTTGGAATGTGGAAGGCATGCAGAGATGGGGAGAATGTGCAGACTAACATAGGCAGTAGCCTTGGCCATGAATCGATTTTTTTTTTCTCTCATCATTGTTATAATAAAATGATGCTGAACAAAATGACGTTGAGGATCTGCTGTATATTCTTTGTGGTTTCTCTCTTGCAGCAAAATATCAATGGTATGGTTTTTCTTTTTTGAAAGGGAATTAAATACCAACTATTTAACTTGCTATTAAGAATTTGCTCAAAAATAAATTTTCACACTGTCTTAGACTCAGTGCTGATTGTGGTTCTGTCTCACAATACATCCCATACAAACCTTGGGATGAAAGACAAATTATATTCATGTTTATAGTTACTGAGACAAAGAAGTATAGCTGTAGCTTTTGGAAAAGTTTTCAACCATGAGTGTTAGAATTCAAACAGAATTTTCTGGCTTAACATTTCATTTCCTAAGCAATTTACCTAACCATTTGATAGGATACAACAGCCGTTTTTGGATGTTGCAAAATAATTAAACAGTTGCTGTTAGTGTTGATGGCAAATTTTGATGGAGTATAGTTTAATTTTCCAGTTAAATGACAATATACAATGTGTGATGATCTTGATCTATATAATATGTATATACCCAAACCAGGGTAATCTGTGTCTTTCAGATTGATTTACAGTAGCTGATGTTTCTTTGAGCATGTACAAATAAAGGCAGAGTTCTTGACTTTTAGTTCTATTTTAGTGAGCGTTAGCACTGATCCTAGTTTCCTAGATGACCAGGGTTCTGGGCTAAATAAATGTGGGCTTATAGTAGGCGTTCAGTAGCTATTAGGTGTGTTGTCTTTTCTTTTTTTTTTTCTTTGCCCTAGGATAGCATCTTATGTTTTTGTGTGTATGATGTTCGGTAATAAACACTGCTTGTAAATCTTAAGAGTTTTTTAATGCTTATAATTTTGAACAGGATGAAGATTTTAACTGTTTTTGGGGGGACTTTATGTTGTTTCATTTTCTTCCTTTTAGCTGATACACCTCCTCCTGCCTATATGCCACCTGATGATCAGCTGGGTCAAGATAATTCCCAGCCCATGGATACAAGCAATAATATGATTCCTCAGATTATGCCCAGTATATCCAGCAGAGGTGAGAGAAGGACTCACCCATATTCATTTTGTAGTAATTGTTGTTTTTAACTTCTTGGTCACTTTTTAAAAAATAGCTTTGTTAAGGTATAATTTATACTCTAAAATTCATGTATTTTTAGTGTATGAATTAGTGATTTGGGTAAATGTGCAAAGTTTTGCACTGCAATCTAATTTTAGAACATTTAAACATGTAACTGTGCCTATTTGCAACTATCCCCACTCCCATCATCAGTTCCACATACTCTCTAATCTGTTTTCTGTAGCTGTAGATTTATCTTTTCTGTTCATAGCATATAATTAGAATCACATACTGTTGTAGTCTTCTTTCACTTGGCATGTTTTCAAGATTCATCTATGTTGTAGCATGTATTAATAATTTGTTCTATTTTATTATTGAACAGTACTCCTTTATATGAATATATCACATTTTGTTTATCCATTCACCAGTAGATGGACATTTGAATTGTTTCCATTTTTTTGGTTATTATGAACATTTACATACAAGTCTGTGTGTGGACATTGTTTTTATTTCTCTTGGTTAGATACCTAGGAGTGGAATTGCTGAGCCATATGGTAAGTTTAACTATTTAAGAAAAATTGTAAAACTTCTTCAAAGTAACAGTACCGTTTACATTCTCACTAGTAAAGTATGAGGATTTGTTTCTCCACATCCTCCCAATACTTTTTATTGTCTCTTTTTACTTAGAGCCATTCTAATAGGTGTGAAGTGCCCATTTTATTGTTGTTTTAATATGCACTTCTGTAATGGATTATGATATTGAGCAGTTTTTAAATGTATTAGCCATTTGTCTTCTTTGGTAAAATATTTATTTTAAATCTTTTACCTATTGGATTGTTTGTCTTATGAAGTTGTAAGAGTTATTTGTGTATTCTGGACATGAGTCCTTTATAAGATACATGATTTGCAAATATTTTCTGTCAGTCTGTGGATTTCTTTTTGTTTTCCTAATGTCTTTTTAAGCACAGTAACTTTACATTTTGATAAAGCCGAATTTACCAGTTTTTTGTTTTCTGGATTTATGCTTTTGGTGTTACATCTAAGAAATTTTTGTCTATGCCAAAGTAATGAAGATATTCTCTTATATTTTCTTCTAGAAGTTCTATAGTTTTAGCTCTTTAAGTCTATCTATGATTCCTTTTGAGTTAAGTTTGTGTGTGGGCTGTGGTAAATGTCTAAATAAATCTTTTTGCATGTAGAAATCCAATTGGTTTGAGCATCATTTATTTAAAAGTGTGTCTTTTTTTCTGAATTAGCATATTTCTAAGAAATCAATTGACTATAAATCTAAGATTTTATTTCAGGACTCTGTTTATTGATCTCTACATATCTATAGCTTACGGTCTTGATTACTAAAGCTTTATTTTAAGGATCTTTTATCCAATTTTTTATTGTGGTAAATATATATATGTAATAAAATTTACTCTTTTAACTATTTTTATATGTACAGTTCTGTGGCATTAAATACATTCATAATATTGTGTGAACATTACCCCTGTTCATCTCTGTAAATATTTTCACCTTGTAAAACTGAAACCGTGTACCCATTAATCAATAACTACCCTTCTCCCACTCTTCTGAGCCCAAGGCAGCCACCATTCTACTTTGTCTTTATGAATTTTATTACTCCAAGCACTTCATATAAGTGGAATCATACAGTATTTTTTTGTGTGTGTGACTAGCTTATTTCACTTAGCATAATATCCTCAGGGTTCATTTGTGTTGTCAATATATGTCAGACTTTTTTTTCTTTTTAAGGCTGAATAATTCATTGTATGTATATATTGCATGTTGTTAAACCATTCATCTATTGACAGTCACTTGGGTTGCTTCTGCTTGGCTATTATGAATAATACTGCTGTTGATGTGGGTGTATGGACATCTCTTTGAGGCCCTGGGGTCTTTGGGGTATATACCCACAAGTGGAATTGTTGGAGTGTATGGTAATTCTGTTTTTAATTTTTTGAGCAACAGTCATACCATTTTCCACAATAGATGTGCCACTTTCTATTCCTACCAGCAATGCAAGGGTTTCAGTTTGCTACAACTAGCACTTGTTTTCTGTTTTCTTGGATAATGATCATACTAATGGATATAAAGTGATTCCTCATTGTGTGTGTATGTGTGTTTTGCCTTTTTTATTGTCTTTTTAAAAAATTGACAAATGAAAACTTGTGTATCTTTATGGTGTCATTATGGTTTTAACGCCACTTCATTTTGAGACTTTAAGCTCTTTAGTTGTTAGAGGGTAGAAGTAAGATACTGCCATTTTATACATTTCTTAAAAATAGAGTATTTTTGTGTTTTTATATGTGTTTGTGATGATACTGAATAACTATGTCATACTGTGTGCTCCACATTCCTAAAATCAGTTACGTTTCAGACCCTCCAATAGTTTTGTTAATTTTTGAATAATGTCCTTGCTCTTTAAAGTCTAAAATGTATCAAGGAATTTCATTATGCTAATAATTTACCATTTTTCTTTTCTTCTTTTCTCTTGATTCTCTAGAGATCAGAGTGCCATTTAATGTGTGTTAGATGTTCCTCAGAATGTATATCAGCAAAACAGCTGAGCCCCCTTTGAAGGAACTTGGCACTCAAGTTTTCTTACTCTCGTAGATCTCTTTTTCTCCCCAAGATTTCTTCTTATTTCAGTCAGAAATTTTTTTCCTTTGCTTTTGACAAAGAAGTGACAAAAGGAAAATCAAAGTTAAATTGCAATTCCTTGAACCACCTGTTAGCAACAATATGTCCTTTGCCTTGAGCAGTGACAGTGCTTTTCTTGTTCTTCTTTTCATCCTATCCAAAATTGCCTTTTTAATTTTGTTTAGCAGTTTGTTTCTAACAAGCTTCTGCTCATTCTTATAACTTCCTGCTATTCATTTATATGTGTCTTTGGATATGGGCCTGTCCTTGTTTTATCTTCTGTAGAAACTTTTTTAAAATCTTAGCTCTCAGGACTTCTTTCTGTGGTCCACTTTGGCTTATTTTCCTCTCTTGCTCCTCATCTGAATTATTTGCAGTTAAATAATCAGAATTGAGTTTAAGTTAAACTATTCTTAAAAAAAAAAAAAGCTAACCAATTGTTTGTATTGCCTTCATAGACTATGTGATCATTCTTAAGTTTTTTTATTTTTTTAATCCCTGTCTTTTTGAAAGAAAGAATTGAGGGTTCTTTGAGTTCAGCTCTAAGAAAGACATTTGAATGAAGAGCTTCCATGTGTTCCTCCCACCTACTGTGTCCATAATACATTGTTGACTTGAACACTAACAAAAATTTAGCTGTTATTTTATATTGTGTATAAACCCCTTTTTCTGTAGGCAGTTCTGGTATATAAAATTTAAACATATACCAATTTTTGCTCATAGATACTGCTCCTTTTTTGTTCTGTTTTTTAAAAATAAACTTTTGTTTTTTTAGTTCAATTTTAGGTTCATAGCAAATTTGAGCAGAAAGTACCAAGAGTTCTCATATACCCCCCTCTTCCCCACACATGCACAACGTCCTGTATTATTAGCATCCCTCACCAGTGGTACATTTGTTATTTAGTAAGCCTCCATTAACACATGTTTATCACTCAAAGTCCATAGCTTACACTGGGTTCATTCTTGGTTTTGCATATTCTGTGGGTTTTTAACATGTCTCCACCATTGTGATACCATACAGAATAGCTACCTTTCTTATAAATCCTGTGTGCCCTCATCAACAAGGGTACCTGCATAATGAACATTTTGTATACCTAACCCTGAATTGTACCCCACATCTTTAAAATAAAAAAGAAATTAAAAAAAAAAAAATCCTGTGTGCACTGCCTTTTCATCTTCTTTCCCCAACCCTTTGCAATCACTGATGTTTCTACTGTCTTCATATTTTGCCTTTTCCAAAATGTCATACAGTATGTAGCCTTTTCAGATTGGCTTCTTTTACTTAGTAATATTTATTTAAGTTTCCTCCATGTCTTTTTATGTCTTGATAGCTCATATCTTTTTAGCACCAAATACTATTTCATTGTCTCGATGTACCAGTTTGCTTATCCATTCATCAACTGAAGAACTTTTTGGTTGCTCTCAAGTTTTGGCAATTGTGAATAAAGCTTCTATAAACATCCATTGTACACTTTTTTGTGAGTGTGGACATAGTTTTCAGTTCATTTGAATAAATATCAAGAAGCATGGTTGCTATATCATATGGTAAGAGTATATGTATATTTAGTTTTGTAAGACACGACCAAACTGTCTTCTAAAGTGACTGTATCATTTGCATTCCCACCAGCTATATCCTTATTGGAAAAACTGTATATTTTTCCTTCATTGTTTTGCCCTTTATTCCTTTGCCAAAGATCAGTTGACTATATTATGTGGGTCTATTTCTAGGCTCTCTCTTTTGTTCCTTTGATCTATTTGTGTCTTCTTTTACCAGTACCACACTCTGATTACTGTATCTTTACAGTAAATTTTTGTGTGTGTGTGTTGGGATTTCACTTCGTTTCCCAGGCTGGAGTGTAGTGACTCGTTCACAACTCACCTGCAGCCTTAACTCCCTGGGCTGACAACCTTTCCATCTCAGCCTCTCGAGTAGCTGGAAATACAGGTGCGTGCCACCACACCTGGCTAATTTTTTTACTTTTTGTAGAGAAGAGGTCTCCCTATGTTGCCTAGACTGGTCTTGAATTCCTGGGATCAAGCAATCTTCTCACCTCAGTCTACAAAAGTGCTGAGATTACAGGTATGAGCCACTGTGCCCAGCCTAATAGTAAGTCTTAAAGTCAGTCCTCCAACTTTGATCTCCTCCTTCAATATTTTGTTGGCTGTTCTGGGTGTTTTGCCTGTCCATATAAAACTCAGAATCATGTTGTTGATGTTTACAAAATAGCTTGCTGGGATTTTGATTGGCATTATATTGAATCTAGAGAGTAAGCTGGGAAACACTGCCATCTTGCTAATATTGAGTCTTCTTATCCTTGAATGTGAATATCTCTCCATTTATTTAGTTATTTGATTTTTTCATCAGAGTTTTGTAGTTTTTCTCATACAGATCATGTTCCTATTTTGTTAGATTTAACCTAAGTAGTACGTTTTTTGAGATGCTAATGTAAAGGGTAAAGATTTTTTAATTTTAAACTCCATTCGTTCATTGTTGGTATGTAGGAGAGTGATGTACTTTGTATATTAACCTTGTGTCCTACAGCTTCACTATGATGGCTCACTAGTTTCAGGAGGGTTTTGGTCATTTCTTTCATATTGTTTTTATAGACAATCATGTCATTTGTGAGCAAACACAATTTTATTTTTTCCTTTCCAATCTCTGTACCTTTTATTTCCTTATAACATTAGCAAGGATTTATAATGTGTTGTTGAAAAGGAGTGTGAGAGGAGACATCTGCCTTGTTTCTGATCTTTGCAGGAAACCTTTTAGTTTCTCACCATTAAATAGGATGTTAGCTGTAGCTTTTCTGTAGATGTTCTGTATCAGATTGAGGAAGTTCCCTTCTATTTCTAGTTGCCGAGTCTTACTTGGTTTTTTAGTTAAACTTTTTGTTTATGATACTGATATATTTTGTTTACAGATACTGTTATAGTCCAATTTTCAGGTTGCTGAAAAGTTTTATTTTCAAATTTAAACCTGAGTTAGGCACTAGAAAAACTATTGAAAATGTGATACTGCTGCTGTGTTCTGAATTGTGTCCTCCCAAAATTCATACATTGAAGTCCTAAACCTCAATGTGATGGTATTTAGAGAGGCTTTGAGAGATGATTAGGTTTTAATGTGGTCATGAGGGTGGGGTCCTCATAATGGGATATGTGCCCTTGTAAGAGGAGGAAGAGAGATTCCTTTTTCTCTCTATCTCTTTCTCTGTCATTGAGCACACACCAAGAGAAACCATGTGAATACGCAGAAGGTGGTATCTACAAGCCAGGATGTGGGTCCTTACCAGATACCAAATCTGCTGGTACCTTGATCTTGGACTTCCCAGCCTTCAGAACTGTGAGAAATAAATGTCTGTATTTTATGTCACTCAGTCTTTGGTATTTTGTTATAGCAACCATGACCAACTAAGACAGAAATTGATACCAAGAGTGGGGTGCTGTTGTAATTAATGACTAAATGTGGAAGAGGCTTTGGAAGTAGGTAATGAATAGAGGCCGGAAAAGTTTTGTTTAAGTCAACATTGCTGTAAAGGGACTGATAGAGGTAATTCTGGTGAGGATTTAGAAAGAAAAGAACTATAGTGAAGCTTCTGTTTTCTTAGAGAATACATAAATAATCATGTACAAAGTATGAGTAGAAATATGAACATTAGGGTGATTCCGATGAGGTCTTAGGTCTCAGACAGAAATGAGGAAGTGTTACTGAACATTAGAGAAAAAGCTATCTTTGTTATAAAGTGGCAAAGAATTTGACCTCATTATGTCCTGGTATTTTGTGGAAGGTAGAATTTTTGAGCAAAGAGATTGGGTTTTTAGCTCATGAGATTTCCAGGCAAAGTATTTGAAGAAGCTGACTGGTTTCTCCTGACTACTCGTAGTAAAATGTGAGAAGAGAAAAATGAATTGAAGAGGGAATTGTTAAGCAAAAAGGACCAGAACTTAAAGATTTGAAAAATTCTCATCTATATTGCAGAAGATGAGAAAGTATGTTCAGAAAAGAATGCTAAGAGTTTTGTTCCGGGGCTCTCCCCCAGGCTGGGACAGGGTTTGGGGAGGGGCGGGAGCATCCCAGGTGGTGGACACTGGAGGATGGCCCTGTGGCTGCCGCCCCAGGGGTGGCTGCCGCCCCAGGGGTGGCTGTGGACATCAGGTGGCCGTCAGGACCCCGGCCCTCTTACCCAACAGGGGCGGGAGAGGGTCAGGCCGGGTGATGCCCTTGTGCTCCTCCCTGCAAAGAAAAATAAAAAATAAAAAAGTTTTGTTGACCAGACATTTGATAATGAGATTAGTGTGAGTAGTGTGGGTGTGAGCTGTGGAACGGATCAGCCACTCCAGCAGGAACACTGCAGGTTTGGACTGAAGGGGACAGAGATGGGTCGGAATGAAAGAAGACTATGGGACTTCCAAATGGAGGTTGTCAGACTTCTTAGGTTTTATAAGACAGGACAGTAAGGCTATTTGGCTGTAAACTTGCATTATTCTTCAAGAAAGGAGAAGCATGGCCCCAAAGGCAATTCATAGATCATCAGGACCACTGCGTTGGTTTCAGCAGGCTAAATGACTTCTAAGAAGCCATGAATCAGAACTGCCTGGAACCATGAGAGCATGACTAGGCATGGGCACTCCCTCATGCTACAGAGGGTCACAGAGTAAACCACATTCCTCTGAGCCACAGGGCTGGCATTGGCATCCAGTGGGTCTGGAGGATAAAATATAAAATCGAATAGGATTATTCTTCAGCCTTAAGGTCTAATGGAATTTGCTGTGCTAGATTTTGGACTTACTTGACCTGTCATCCCTTCTTTTCTATTTCTTCCTTTTGGAATGGAAATCTGTTCTGTGTGTATCCCATCATTGTGTTTTTGAAGCATATTTATAAAGACATAACTTGTCTAGTTTCACAGATTTACAGCTGGAGAGGGATTTTGCCTCAGGTTACACCTATATCTGATTTAGATGATATTTAGATGACATTGGACTTAAGACTTTCAAGTTGATGCTGGAATGAGTTAAGATGTTGTGGGCTGTTGGGATGGAATGTATGTATTTTGCATGTGAGAAGGACATGTATTTGGGAATGTCGGGTGGAATGCTAATGGACCAAATTTCATCCCCTCAAAATTTATCTGTTGAAGTCCTATCTCCCCATGTGGTGGTTTTGAAGATAGGGCCTTTGGGAAGTAATTTTAAATGAAGTCATGGGAGTGGGCTTGTCATAATGAGATTAGTGCCCTTGTCAGAAGAGGAGGAGAGATTATCTTTCTCTAAGAGCACTGAAGAAAGGCCATATGAGCACACAGTGAAAAGGCAGAACTGTCTAAGCCAAAAAGCAGGACCTCACTAGTTACCAATCTTTTGGCACCTTGATTATGGACTTCTTAGCTTCCAGAACAAATTTCTGTTGTTTAAGTCACTCAGTATGTGGTATTTTGTAACAAGCAGTTCAAGCAAGCTGAGACAGTTAGTTGTCTGTCCTTGTATTTCTATAATTTTAAAAGCTGTCATATTCAAACCTATTTCTAGTGTCTGTTTTTTGGATATACACTCAAAGCTAGGAAGGACAGTGAGACTTGAATGAAATATCTAAAAATTTCTTTTTCATGTAGAACTTGAGTTAAAGGATAAACACTTAAGAATCTGGAGTTTCTGACACTCATTTATTAAACATTTTTCTGTTTGTTTTGTTCACAGATGTTCAGCCTGTTGCCTATGAAGAGCCCAAACACTGGTGTTCAATTGTCTACTATGAATTAAACAATCGTGTTGGGGAAGCTTTTCATGCGTCTTCTACTAGTGTGTTAGTAGATGGATTCACAGATCCTTCAAATAACAAAAGTAGATTCTGCTTGGGGTTGTTGTCAAATGTTAATCGTAATTCAACAATTGAAAACACTAGGCGACATATTGGTAAAGGTAATCTTGTAATTTCCTTACATTTAATTTAATTCAGTCATTTGTTGTGCTTGTTGTGCACTGTGCATTGTGAAAGGTGCTAGAAGCATACAGAGAAGCTTAAGACATGGCTTCTGTCTTAAGTTGCAGATATTGAAGAATGTATTAATCAGGTAAAGACATAATCAGTCCCTGTTTCCTTATCCTACTTGGACTCTCTTCCCAGTGCTAAGGATCTGAAATCATACCACTTTGTCTTTTGAATGTTACTCTGACTGGAACAAAGTTGTACCGGAACTTGCGTTGTTCACAGCAATATCCTCAGTAGCTAAACAGGGCCTGGTGCATCATAAATGCACAGCATATATTTGAGGGGATATTGTATATGAAAGCTGGTGAGGATTAGAATTTTATAATTATGGTCTTTGTGGTGTTTTGGGTTGAGACGACTTGTAAGAATTACCATGGTGTTAGAGGAGCAGTTAGAAGTGGGAAACCTAGTGTGAATGACATAAGCCTTCAGTGACTTCACCACTACCCCTTGCATCTCTTAAATTCAGGTAACAGGTTTTTTAAAATAATTCATCCTGCAAGATAATTGCCACAACAGACAAGGCAGTTTTCACACTGCTTGATATGTCAAAGTCTCAGGTATCAAGTGATCAGGAAGGAATCCCATCCCAGGTAGAGTGTATTGCCTGTTTGTTGAGAAGTTTTATTATTATTGTTTTTAACCCCTTGCTGCTTTTTGATTCTTTGACTTGAGAGAGTCTTGGTCCAAGATAGGAACAAAAGGTAAATAAATATAATTGTGGTAGAATTTCTCATAGAAGAGATCCAGTAAAATACTATGGCCAAAACTAAGTTGAAAACAAAATTTTTATTATCTTTTGATTTTACTGCCAACTTGCTGTTATTTTTTAGGTGAGATACCTCACTTCTATGTATTGAATTTTTTTTTCCATTACAGTAGAAATAATTTAGTGGACACCTATTTGGTGAATTTTGAAGTTCTAGAATCAGTTTTTCCTTTTTCTCATTATACAGTTCTAGGACTCTTGCTTTTATGAGTTATTTTTATTTACTCAGAAACAAAACACAGTTTTTAATATCACAGCCTGATACAAGTCTGTGACTCATATGTGTGCAGAAGAATGCTGCTAGGAAGCACTGTTTGTAGTAGTGAAAAGTAGTGCACAGTTGCCCGTTGGTGGATAATTAAATAAATTATGAAAATTTATTCTAGAATTATATGCAGTATTTAGAAAGTATATATAGTAGCAGGTTTATATTTTGGTGTATAGTATAATCTTCAAGATCTATTAAGTCAAAAGAGCATGTTTTTGATTAATAGAGTATGATACCATTTATGTTAAGAAAAAGAAAACAGACACACAGATACATGCACACAAAGTCACACAGGAATGTAACAGAAAAATATATATGCAATTAAATGCATGTTAAAAGATTTGAAAGGATAGCTACCCAGTTGATAGCAATTTCTATCTCTGGGGAAGAAAAACAAAACAAATTTGAGGTGGTGAAGGGGTATGTTTGGGAAATACTAGGTGACTCTAGCTTTAGTTATAGAATTTGAATTTTTAGTACCAAAACTGTTTTACATATTATTTATATGTTTTTTAAATATCAACACAAATTCTTAAGGAAAGCAAAATAAATCTGCCATTTAAAATCTCTTCTTAGGCCGGGCTCAAGCCTGTAATCCCAGCACTTTGGGAGGCCGAGGCGAGAGGATTGCCTGAGCTCAGGGGTTCGAGACCAACCTGGGCAACTTGGTGAGACCTCGTCTCTACAATAAATAAAAAAATTAGCTGGGCGTGGTGGCATGCACCTGTAGCTCCAGCTACATGAAAGACTGAGGCGAAAGGATAGCCTGAGCACAGCAGGTAGAAGCTGTGGTAGCTGTGAGCGTGCCAGTGTACTCTAGCCTGGGCGACAGTGTGAGACTCCAACTCAAAAAAATAAAAATCTCGTGACCTGAAATTACCTATGTAACTTTGTTTTTTTTTTTTTTAATGTTTCTGTGCTCTTCATTAGCACAAATAGAGTGCACAGCTCTGTCAAATGGCTGTTTATGGTAGTTGATAGCCTGACCTTTCATTTGGAAGGACTCATTAAAGGAGATTTTTAGGTTTTCTAGCCACCTCTTTCTCTCATAGAGATGATAAATGATTGTTGTAAAAGGTGGGGGGAACCCCTAGGAATGGATAATCCAATATGCTGCCAACTTGAGATTTACCTCTTAGTTATTTGAGGACCATTTTAGATGTAGGCAGACATTAACCTCTTGATTATCTTTGGCAGCAGCAGGCCATCTAGTGGTAGCTTTGTCTAAAGACTGTTGGGATTTTGCTATGAATTAGGGGATTTTGATTGCACCATACAGCCTCTTTAGTTTCATTATATTGCTTCATGAAGCTGACTCGTGATATGTCTTTTTAAGGTGTTCATCTGTATTATGTTGGTGGGGAGGTGTATGCAGAATGCCTCAGTGACAGCAGCATATTTGTACAGAGTAGGAACTGCAACTTTCATCATGGCTTTCATCCCACCACTGTCTGTAAGATTCCCAGCAGCTGCAGCCTCAAAATTTTTAACAATCAGGAGTTTGCTCAGCTTCTGGCTCAGTCTGTCAACCATGGGTTTGAGGCAGTATATGAGCTCACCAAAATGTGCACCATTCGAATGAGTTTTGTCAAGGTGAGTGGGTTATAACTTGTAAAGTGATTTGAGTTTCTCTAAATACATATATTATGTCTCTAGGCTATAATAAAAGCTAAATGAAAGATAATAAAGATGACGATTACTTTGATCTGGCCAAGCACAGTGACTCATGCCTGTAATCCCAATACTTCAGGAGGCTGAAGTAGGATTGCTTGAGCCCAGGATTTTGAGACCAACCTGGGCAACATAGTGAGACTCTGTCTCTACAAAAAAGTTAAAAAAAAATAGCCAGGTGTGATGGTGCATGCCTGTAGTCCCAGCTACTTAGGAAACTAAGGCGGAAGGATCACCTGAGCCCAGGAAGTTGGGGCTGCAGTAAGTCATGTTTGTGCTGTTGCACTCCATCCTGGCTGACAGAGTGAGACTCTGCCTCAAAAAAAAAAAAAAAAGGACATCAAAAAAACAAAACAAAAAAGTTACTTTGATCTTATTTAATAGGTTTTAAAAAATTAAATTCTTGAATTTATAATTTTAGCCACATGATAGGCCTAAGATTTCATTTTGTAATCTGTACATTATAAAATGCATGATTGATATTGATTTTGATATTGAATAGGGGTTGAGTTTATGAAGAGTTTCAGGTAAGGAATAAATCACTAGAAAGCATTTAATATTAAAATTGCTTCTTAAATTTCTTAACTTCAACAATTTTGATTATTATTAGATTCCATCAGATGACTTAATAATTCTTTAGAGTACTAAAATTATTCTACTTATATCTGACCTGGTATTAAAAATGTTCAGTGTTCTGGTAACTTGTCAAGTTTATCATTTATTCTCTTGGCTTGATTTTGACATTCTAAAGACTGTGGCTTGTGAACAAAATTTGGAAATAATTTTAGTCATATATTTATCCCCATGGTCCTTAAGAATTGAGCCTAACAAGAGTAACCATTAAGTACTGTGTATGGGATTTTCTTTTTGGTATTCAGTCCCAGTCCAGTGTTTCTTTGCTGTAGGTCTTTTTTGTGCATTAGTCACTCTGAAGGTGTTTTCCCCTCCCTCTCTGTGACTATAGAAATTTGACCTTTGCATGTTTATTTTAATTTCCACTCCCCCATCTTCTCCACTCCTCTCCCCTCTATGCCCCTCAGTTTTCATAGGCCAGTACTACCATAAGCAGTAAAACAGAGCTTGATACATCCAGGAGAATAAAAGTGAAAATTTTCTATTTTAATTTTTATCTGGAGTTTTAGGCTAAAAGTTTCAGCTCAATTCCTCCTAATAATTTTTCATGTTAAAGGATAATAGCTTTGTGATTGCCACGTTAAATTACACGTCTGCATTGACCAATATCTACAGTGCTTTATCTGATATTTTTAAAAACCTATTTATAGGTTTTATTTATTCCTTAAAGTGAGAATATGTCTCACTGCAGAAGTATTTGTGTTTTAATTATGAGATATTATACATTATTACCTTTCTAAAATAAATTCTGAAATATTGCTGGCCCCAAAGGCTTCTGTTAGAGGGATTATTTCTGTTAAAAAACAATTCATCTGTCTCTGAATAATGCAACTGTTTTCTTTTAATTTCATGATAAATGCTAAGATTGTTTTTGTAATGGTTACTCTCTCTGCGTACATTCTGCATATCTGTACTGTCAAAGCATCTTGCTGTTATGGTAAAATTGGTTTAGACTGGTTGATTGTTTAAAAAGGGATTTGCTATGATATCTGTTAATTTTCATAGGGTTGGGGAGCAGAATATCACCGGCAGGATGTTACCAGCACCCCATGTTGGATTGAGATTCATCTTCACGGGCCTCTTCAATGGCTGGATAAAGTCCTTACTCAGATGGGCTCCCCGCTTAACCCCATATCTTCTGTTTCATAGTGCAGAAGGATTCTTTTCAATTATATTATTAGTGAACTTGTTTTAATTTTAGAGAAACTTTGAGTACAGATACTGTGAGCTTACGTGGAAAACAGATATTACAGCTTATTTTTTTCTACATAATTGTGACCAACACATTTGTATTTTGTGATAAATCTACATTTCTTTGTATTCATGTTCATGTGATTAGCTCTCAAAGATGTTGTGAGAGATGCAGAGTAAGTATTATGCCCCAGTTCAGAAGTTTGGCATTGATCTTAAACTGGAACATGTTTTACTTTATTGTCCTAAAATTTTTTATTTGTTAATTTTTTTAAAAAAGTAATGCATCACATAATGAAAAATTACATTAGTGTATAAAAGGGTATATACAGTGAAAAGTAAATCTTCCCTCCTACTCTTGATCTTCCGGAAACTATACTTTTGCTAGTTTCTTTGTTCTACCAACTTTAAAAAAGTATAATTCATTGCTTTGCAAAAGTTTGTAGTAGGGGCTTAAAAGAAACTATGCAAAAATTTTATTTGAAGGAACACTATGCACTGCTCTAACAAGTAGTGTTCAGTAAAATCAAAGTGATAGTTTTCTAGATGGCATCATAAAATTTACATTTAATACAGATAAATGTTTGTCAGTGTAATGTGACTTTATGTTATATATCTTTTGTAAAACATTTCCTTTTTTAAAAAAAATACTGCAAATAACTGATCTCAACTGTATGTCATTTACTCAAAATTTGTCATAATTACTACTTTATAGCTAGTGACAGTGCATGCACAGCCTTGTTCAACTATGTTTGCTGCTTTTGGACAATGTTGTAAGAGCTCTAATTTTAACATGCATTAATCTTTTATTTTGCACTTTTGTGAGTGACAGTTTTTAACATAACCTTTGGTAAAATACGCTCAAATGACTTGGACTTAAATGCTTATCCTTACTTCCTTGGTACCCTGTACCCCTTTTGTATTAACAGACACTGCAGTTTATAGTTTACAGTTGTAGGAAGTTATGCTTTTTCTAGTTTTTGTTTTATTCTCAACATAGGTTATAGGACTCTTATTCTGTAGTTCCATCTTAAGGTGCCTTTTTAATTCCCTGCAGTTTTATGGATGTTATTGACATTGGAAAATCCTGTACTTAATTCTATTGCTCTTACTCATATCAGCCTCCTTATGCAAGGACCTACGCACTGTGACCACAGGAGGTGCTTCAGTTGGGCCTCAAAGATGAGGCTACCGGTCTGATACTTAAATGAATTAGCAGTGGTTGTTGGCATAGCTGATTCTAAAACACTCACTCATCAGAGAATACAGACTGTTCTCTCACTTATCATTGGTGTTCTTTTTCCTTTTTTTTTTTAGTACCCACCTGGATGCTAGTCTCCCAGAACACAATCTTTAGAAGATATGAAAACTCTTAAATATCCATTTACTCAATCATGCCTTTGGGTAAAGGATTCTTAGCCAGTTTTTCTAGGGAGCAGTCAAATGGACGCTTGGTTATGACATGAGAATGAAGAAATTTTTTTTAAAGGCCTAATTTACCCATCAACAGAAGCTCTATTTTCTGGTGCCTATTGAAAGTATATGGAGTCATGTATTCTTCTGTTTAAAATGTTAGTTTGGTTTTACTTTCCACTTTGTCCTTTCTGCTTTTATGAGAAAAAGTACATTTTTTAAGGAAAGGATTATGTGATTCCTTTTGTTTTCTGTGTCATTATTTATTGCTTTTTCAGCGTGCAGTCAGTGGATGGTTTTAGTTCTTTCAGATGAAGTGCCGTTTTGTTTCTACTCACAGTCTTTGCTGGATAAAATACTTTCCAACAGTCACCTGGGCCTTAAACATAAGTGTTACATGACATACATTCTGAATCTTCCAGAGTTGTGTCAACCACATAAAAGACAATTATTTGCTTAGTGTTAGAACATGGGAATTTCCATCATTCTTTTACTTACCAGGCTCATGGCACAGTTTTTGGAACAAATTTGTAGAAAAAAAATCACTGTGAATTACAGATACATGTAGTTAACTTCATTGGGCTGTAGTAAACTAATGGAAACTATTGTTTTATTGGTGGTTTCAACTGAGAGTTATTATAAATTGTTTCATTAACACAGCCTTTAGAGTTAGCAGGATTTTATGTGACTGGCCTTTTCTTTGTTTTTTCAGAGTTCTTTCTAATGAGTTACAGTACTAAGGTTATTAACCATTAAGAGTTTCATGGAGAAGTTTAAGCCTGTTGTAGTTTCTAAAAGTTGTCAACTCCACACTGTCGGACTTTAAATGAAAAGTCTGTTCAGTCTAGCCGCTCTTATAATTCCTAAGGATGCTCATATGTCTACGTATAGGAAATACAATTTTCTAGTAAGGTTTAAAAAAAAAAAAAACTGAGTAAAATTCTGGCCAGTGAAAAGAAAGCACCTCTGAAAGAAATCATTTCACAAAATTGCAGTTCTAAGTTTTTATTTAATCTACAGAATGGTTTATAGACAAATTTGTGAAAACATCACTACTAGAATAATCACATATTCTAGTATATACAGCATTTAACTTATGCTGGCTGAACAGACAAAATCTGGGAATAATAAAATTGCAACCAATTTAGTAAATGCAAAAAGCAACAGAATCAATCTCAGTGATGAATTAAGACAGCAAAACAATGTTGACTGGCAAAAAGCAGGATATAGAGGTGCATTTGTTTAACATCTCTGCATTATAGAGTATTGTGGTCTGGTTGGTATTGCCTGGCTAATGTTATGGATTGTAAACTAGTAGGCATGCTATTGACCTACTGAAACTAACACTTTTTTTTAAAGGAAATTCAAGGATGACATCAATCAAAAATGTCAAATATATGTCAGAATATAAATCATTTTTCACATTTTATTGTTGCTACATAAGAAAACTGTGGTAATAGAACTGGCTGAGTTTCTGAGGTGAAATCCAGAGTAAGATTACTAGATAGACAGTTCAACATGTCACACCTAACAGTACAGAAAGAAGATGTAGCTATTTTATACTTTTCATAACATTTGAGAGTAAGACATCCCTTTAGGGTGTGAACTGATCATTAAGTATTCGTATCTGAGAGCTGTTGTTAAGACAAGAACTGGGGTTCACGTTAATAAAACCTTCCGTATTACCTGAGGGTACCGTGGGAAACAGTTCCTTTCCCTGTAGTAATCTGTTGAAAGAGAAAGTTTGTACAAAAAATGAGTCCTACTAACAGCACAGAAATTCTGAAAAGTTTGGTAGTACCTATTAAAGTGCTGTACTTCTGTTGTAGAGAGCATCTAAGCTACCAGTTTAGATCAGTTTCTTTATGTTTTTTCTAGCCATTTGCTTAATAGTACTTTGGATCATTATCGCCTTTCCCACTTAAAATGCATTACTATCCTTTCTTTTTTTCTGTTGAAGAAAGAATGTTTTATAATTTTTTATTTCAACCTCCAGTGATGACTGACTTTTTGGACCTATTAAGAGGATCAGAACCCTTCTTTGTCTTATTAGTTAAATCCTTACTTAATAACTCTTGGGTATGAAAATAAATGTGTCATTGTTATACCCATCAGCTAGAAAAGGAGGTATCTTTTAAGGTAGTAGATATCCTGGTGGTGTTAGAAGTGTTTGGTGATTTTTATGGGAGGGAATTTTCCCTAAGTGGTGATTTATAGGTGGTCTCAGATACTACTAAAGGCAATTTTTGGGGTGAGGGTTGGGGTAGTCTCAGGTTTGATGCCTGTTTCCCCCGGAGCAGCAGTATTTTCCTTATTGATACAGGTGAGATTCTCAGGAGTTATTGTTATCACAAAAGATACATGTATTGAAAGCGAGAATTCAAGACATTTCTTCTGCATAAATAAAGAATTCTACCTACTGGACAGAAACTTGGACAGTTCTTTGGAATTCGCTGGATTGCAGTTTAGTATGTCCTCATTACAGGCGGTAACAGTATTTATCAAGTCTATATTATATTGGATTATCTTATGTCTTAAAATACAACTGTATTATAATTGAAATGACACCCTAAAATTGGGTGGTTTGCCAAAACCAGTAAAAGGGATGTCACACATCAAATTTTGTTTTTGTTTTGAAGTAAGAGCACATGATATGTAATTTGCTAGTAGCAGTTGCTGTAAGACAGATGAATGAGTTATTTCGTTGAAAAGAGCCAGTCCCAGAGCAGGATTCTTTGGTCATTCATGACAGAGTGAAAAAAGGTTTGTGTGGTTCTTGTCCAAATAACTTCATTCTTAAATTTTTTTAAATCATCATAAATCATTATCCTTTAAGGATGTATTTGAAGATGCTCTTTAAAAAAAGAAGTCCAGAATTTTGTGTACAGGTAGGTCTCTCCCCCCCGCCCCACCCCCATTAATAGTTAGTGCCTTCTTAATACAAGCTAGTGTTAGCCTTATCAAAACTCCAGTAAGGCCAAAGAATCCCAAGTTCTTTGTAGAAAATCTTTTAGGGTCAGATCTTCCCGTCTAAATATCATTGAAGGTGATGTTGCTTTGTTTTGTTCATAAAGTATTTCAGATGCAGGGATTCTTGAAGATAATGATTGATTGGGAAAGCAATTTTCTTTATAATATGGTTGGTTAAAGTTGTGTTTCAAATTCACTTACTTTAAAATTGGAGAGGATTGTAATTATGAAAACTGAATGTTTGTATCTACCTGGCCACGTTCTCTTAAAAAGATATTTCATATGCAGATGAGAAAGACCAAGCCAATGACTGCACCGTAGGTCTGCTTATTTGTACTTGTTCTGCTTCTGTTTATGTTGTAGAAAATGAAAATCTAGGCAACATGCTTCAATTTTATCTTTTTGATACTTATAAAATGTATTAGGATTTACTATATTGTGCTTTTCAAAGCCATAACTCTTAAGAACTTTGTTTTTGCATATTGTTTGCTAATACTTTATTTTAATAAACCTCAAAACCTGTTTAATGTGTCCTCTCTTTTTTGGTACTCTGTTTTTGCCCTGAGCCTGCCTACCTTTGTTTGAGTCCTGGGCCTTAGAGTTCTGTGCCCTTTGTCAAGGTACTTTAACCACTCTGCACCTCACTTTCCTGATCTGTATAGTAAAACTTGACTGCATAGTATTTGGGGAAGATTACTTGAAGTAATACAAAGTACTTAGAACAGTGCATGGCACATAAAAACTCGTATTTTAGATTATTATTATCTTTTACATTTTTACTAGTTCTTTAATTAAGAGTAATTATTTCTGATACAGATCAACTCTTGATTATCCACTTTGCATATTAGCCATATTTTTAATTTTTTTCTCCTTTAAAAAAAAATTTAAATCACAGACTCACTTTGTCATCACTACTATGGTATCCACATCTGTCACCCTCTGACTTGCACATACAAGAAGTGCAGACTCCTAATTAGGAAGGGATGGTGAAAATTCATGTGCCCTGGCTAGAAAAGTAGAAAAAAAAAAAAGTAAATATTTTAATCCAAGAGAATAAATATAAAAGCTCTTATTCTCTTTAGTAAAAGATTTCCTCAAAAAAATCCATTTCTGTAAATCACTTATTTTATGTCTTTTTATTTAAAAGGCATTTTGTAGCATCTTCACTGGCTGTTTTAGACACATTTTTTTTTAATTATGCTCATCCTGGTGAAGGATTTCAGTGAGCACTGAGAGGGTGTTGGCTTCTCTCGGATGTAAGATAATTAGTTTTCAAATTGCTGTAGCCAAAACAGGTGATGAAGGGGTGAGACAATAGCTAATCCTATTTCATATTACAACAGTTTTGATGTGTTCATGTTTTATAAACATAAGAAGGCTGTCAGCAGGCCGGGGCAACGCTTTTAAGAAAGTACTTATTAAGGCTCTGTAGTCTGTATGGTTGAAAGAAGAAAGTGTTAATCTACCACCCCCACATTTGACATTTTAAATAGTATTGTGATTTCTGTTGCTGGTGAATGTATGCCTATCTTTAATAAACTTTTTGCAAAAACACAAAGCCTCATGTTCTATCTAAATCACTTTTTGTTGTATTTTAAAGAAGGGAGTGGGGCTATAGTGAAAATTTAAAGTATGTTGGATGGGAGGTGAGAAGGGAGATTCAGGCTGGTGGTTGAGACTTTTATTATCCATATTGTATCAAGTATGGATGTAACTCCTAGTGAGAGGCATGTTTTTGAGGCAGTTTATTAATGTTTAGAGATGGATTTTGAAAGCGCCTTACTTTGTCTTAAGTTCTTCTTCCCCCTCCAATCATTCTCCCCCATTATCTCATTTTAAATAATACTTTTATTGAATTAATTTAATTTGAGCTAATTGCTGGGAATTTTAACAGTACAGAAAAGTGAAAAGTAAAACCTCCAAATCAGCTGCCAAACATTTCTGAGTGTCCTCTTCTAACCTGTTCTGCTAGTCACTCAAATTGATCCTATGCTTTCTTTGACAAATATTTAGCTGATTATGAATGGGGCTCTAGCTAATTTTATTTTTTAAAGGACTTTCAGAGAAATGGATTGCTTCCAAAGTGTTTCTTGAGTTCTGTATACTCAAGAAAGCTTTTCATTCTTCATAGCATTTATCGCCATACAACATACTTTATACTTTATTTTTTTGCCCGTTTGTTGACTCTTACCTCATGGGAAGGAATGTAATCTCTGTGAGGACAGACTTGTGTTCCTACTAGAGCAGTTCTTGATAATCTAAGTAAGCACAACAGTATTTGTTGAATGATTGAGAGTACTGAAGCAAGATGGGGTTTTAAAAAAAAATTAGAATTCATCTTTTAAGTAATGTTATCAGACAGTTCTTAGCTGAATTGATTCTAGCTTAGCGTTTTATTAGCTCTCTTTATTATATGCCTCATAAGAGCAGAAAGGTAGAAACTCAACTAAGAGCTTATCCTTTCTCTTTGAACTTTTGGTCCTTTGCCCAAGTTACCAGATTCCTGGAATTGTTGCTTCAAGAACCTACAGAATTAACAGTCAAGCTGGAGTGTTAACCTGTTGGCATTTAATATTTTCCCAGAGACAATAGAAAGGGTATGATTTCCTTGATATATTTGACAAGAGACAATAATCCAAAAAGGCTCACTTACTACTTCAGATCTTATAGAGGTGGGGGTGTTAAGAACCTTATAGTGTGACTTTAGTGCCCTGGGTAAGACTCCACAATACTCTTCCCCAGCTGTTGTACATGAGGGACAGGCCTTTCACTGCACTCAGGTGGGCCACTACAAGAAAGACTCTTGAGAGAATGTATGACAGAACAAGCATGTAACCCATATGTGTACTTCACAGTAAAAGGTTAATTTTACTGAAGTGTGTGTGAGTGATATAGGGAAAGAAATTAAGGAAGAAAAAAACAAGGGGTCTGAAGGGCTTTTTAGATTTTACCTGCTTTATAGTTTTGCCAACATTCATTCAGGAGTGTAATTAATAGTAAACATTCCCTGATTGCCTTTTGTTTACATAAAATTCTGTGAAAGGTGGTTTTCATTAACTTAGAATTGTTTAGGCCAAGTTAGTGATGTCAGTGAGGTGAAGATGAATGCAGGCCCAAAGCAGTAACGTATAAATAGTAAGACTGCCAAGATGCTGTTCATGTGAAAAGGTCCTTTCCTTTTACTGTCTGTTTAATAAACTACTGGGAGTTTGCCCATACTCATTTTTTCCTTCTTTAATTGTAGAACACTATGTCCAGCTGGATACCACATTTCCCAGATTCCCTTTCAGCTAGGTATGGCCATGTGACTAAACTGGCTAGCATAAGCAGAAGTGATAGATGCTCCTACTGCATTCTGTCCAAAGGAGGAATGTATTCCTTGCTCCTTTCCCCTTCTCAATGGCTGGAGTGCAGATATGATGGCCAGATCTAGAGTAGCCACCTTGAAGTGGACATGGAAGCCAAGGAATGAGGATGACAGAGCTGTGAGAAAGAAACTTAAAGGTGGGGTGGTAGTGGCTGGTTTTTGTTATAACGGCTGAGGCTGGAACGTAATTAATACTTTTTCTTTCAATTCCTCTCGTCAGACTTTTGTTGAATGCTTACTGCAGGTTAAGCTTTATGCTTGGCATTAGAGCTGGAGTCATAGTTCTTGACCTCATGAAAAGTGTTCTAGTTTAAAACAAAACAAAACAAAACAAAAAAACGGGGGTGGGTTCTTATTGTGTTCAAGCCAGACTTGAACTTCTGGGCTCAAGCAATCTCTCCTTAGCTTGCCAAGTGGCTGGGACTATAGGCCAGTGCCACCTTGCCCAGTTTAAGCAAAGTGAAGCAGTAACATAATTTAAAGTATTTTTTACCTACTTAGGTTAATCTGATCAGTTTTGGAGAGTGGAGACGCAGGAACTAAGAATGAGGGAGACTTTAAAATACAGACTCCGCTCCTGAATTCCAGAATATTTTTATTTTTTTCTGGTCCTGAGTAATATTTGGTCAACTGATATCTTAGGGTCTGTTAGGTGCCAGGCAGAGGATAAACAGTGGATAAAACAAAAATTCTTTCCCTTGATCTTCTTTCTGGTTGGCGTAGACACCAAATAAGGTAAATAAGATACGTGGTGTGCTGACTGGAAAGCTTTAAAGAGAAAAAATAAAGCAGGAAAGGGAAATGCTGTGGTGAGGGGAAGAGGGGGAATTGCAATTTTAGATCTAGTAGTCCGAGAAGGTATCATTGAGAAGATAATCTTTGATCAAAAGTCGGGAGGAGGTGAAGAAGTTGGTATGTGAAGCTATGACTTAATCAGGTCTTATTCAAGACAATACAGAAGGCATATGAATGATGGTGCAAAGATCTGTGTTTTCCTGCAGGAAAAGGAGTAATTCAAGCAGAAATAGCTAAAGGTATAAATTAAATCACATGTTCTTTAGTCTCTGCAGGAGACACAATAACTGAGGTGTTACATAGATGGAAATGTTAGTTGTTACAACATTGGATTACCACCCCCAGGGCATTGGACACTCAGCGCACCAATCAATAAAGGAGAGTTCAGCTCAATATTTCATCTGATGTAGTTTAGATTAAGGCGGAAAATTAAAGGAGATGTGTTCAGGTGAAAACGCGTGGGCAAATTTACCTTTGCCTCTAGCTCTGTTTTCCCATTATATTTTGTTCAAGAAATATTTATCAAGTGCCTATTTTGTGTTTAAAACTAGGCTAGGCATTGGGAAAATAGCAGCGACCAAGGCAGATGTTGTCCCTGCCCTCTTACAAATTACATGTTAGTAGTGGGAAGAGACATTAGACTACTCATTATGCAATTATTTAATAGCTATGACCACGGAGGCAGTTTGGGGCTATAAGAATATAATTTATCTGATGATTTAGGCAAGTCCTTTTTTGAGGAAGAAAGACAAACTGAGTCCTGAATGAGGAGAAGCCATCCACTAGAGGAAGGAGGAGAGAGACACAGCTTAGGCAGAGACACCTTAGGGATGGAAAGCCACTGTGACTAGGGTCTGGGGTACAAGAGGAGATGAAGCTGGAGAGGCAGTTGGGGCCAGATGATTCTGAGTCTTGTTAGTGTTTGGTTTTTCATTCTGAGAGCAAGAAGCCATTGGAGTATAAGCTGTGCCGGAGGCAGATGGAAGCAGGGTTGAGTGAAGAGACAAAAGTAGGTGTAGGGCTTTGAGTCAGGGTGGTTTTGATGGGGGGATGGAGGGGAGGAGGTGGAGTAGAGTGGTTTCTAGGAGGTGATGGATTGCATATGGGAGAATGGAGAGTTTGGGGGCCAAGGATGACCACCGTAGCTTTTTGTTTGTCTCATTTTGGGTAACCATATACTGGTGCAGTATATTCAGATGGAGAAGACTGAAGGAGGATCTAATTTAGACAGAAAGATGATGAGTTTAAGGCTTGCTGAGCTTGAGGTTTCCTGCAAGATACCCAAATGGAGGTGTTGATTGGGCTCAGGGATAGCATGGAGCAAGTCATTTGAAAAGCCACAGAGAGCTGCCATGAGAGTAGATGAGATGGCTTAGGGGGAAAGTGCAAAGTGAGAAAGACCTAGAACAGTTGCCTTCCAGCTCTGGGCAGACCCATTGGGAGGCGTGGACCTCTCCAGTGTTTGGTGTTAGCACATGCCTGAGAAAGGTCTGCAGGTCACTAACGGCAGTTGCTGTTTGTACTCCTGTAAGCACTTCTGAAATGATCATGCCAGTTAATGATGATAGCTCATATTCAGAGCACTTACTACGTCTCAAACGTGAGCTCAACACTTTCCCTACAGTGTCTCAATGTTGAAAATTCTGTAAGGCAGGTACTATCATCTCCACTTTATTAAGGCTATCAGATATTCAGAATTGTGATCAAGGCATAGAATGGATGACCAAGCTCAGGTCACTTAGCTCCAGGCCCCAGGCTCTTGGTCACCACTGTGCCTGTCCCTGGTTCCTAACATATGCAGCCACCTCCCCACCCCGATCTCCACCTCCTCACCCCCATCAAAAATGTCTTTTCCTTGACCCTCTTGCCTGCTGTCTTTTTAACCTGCCATGCCCAGCTTTCCAAAGATGGTTCCAGGGCATTTGGGCACCTGTGTGACAGACAGCAAAGGGTAGGAGGATGTGTCTACAGATAGCCACCTATTTTGTTGGGCTGCCATAGCAAACTACCACAGACTGGGTGACTTAAACAACAGAAATTTATTTTCTCATGGTTCTGCAAGTTAGAAGTCCAAGATCAAGGCTCTGGCTGACTCAGTTTAGAAACTGAGGGCTCTCTTCCTGGTTTACAGATGACCATCCTCTCTATGTCCTCACATGACCTTTTCTCAGTTCCTGCACATGACCAGAGAGAGAGAGAGAGAGAGAGCCTTCTGGGGTCTCATAAGGACACTAATCCTATCAGATCAGGACACCACCCTCGCGGTTTTGTGTAACTTTACTTCCTTACTCCAAATACAGCCACTCTAGGGTTTAGAGTTTCAACATACAAACTGTGGGAGGACAGTATATGCATTCAGTCCATAACACCACCTAAATGTCCAATCACCACATGGCAGTCTTCTTACCCTATGTATAAGTAGAGACAGACATGAAACCAGCTGCATCCCTGCTGCCCAGAGAGAATCTTGGACTGGGTGCAACATGAGAAAGCACCCATCTCTGCTCAGCTAGTCTAACACTATCCTAGAAAAGGGAATGAGTTACTTGGGTTCACAGTGCTGACACATAGTATCCTTACCCTGCTTGCTTTCTAGAGTTTAGCTCTATTCAGGCTCAATTACCCAGAAATTTATACCAGTAGTATTGATTCATTTGAAGTGGCTAATTGGCTTTGGAGGCTGAGGCCACTGCAACTCTGTAGCGACATCAAAGAGGTGCTTTCCAAACTGTGTTCATCTTAGCACTTTTTGGCTCTAACCCCTTGATGTCTTGCACCAATATCTTATTAAGGGATCCCAAGAGCCTTCTGGGGATCTCTCGGCTATAGCTGATTCTGACCCAGGAACTGTAGGTGACTTCTACGCCAGTCATTCACTCATGTCCTCTCCTGAAGGGACCAATCCTTGCATGTGTTTGTGGTCACAAGACAGTGGGCCCTCGTAGGATTGTAGCCTGTGGGTGGGTCAGCTTCTCCCATCAGTAGTGCTGCCTCATGCCTGCAGCACAGCTGTAAAAATAGATAACATTTGGGTGCTCCCTTTGTGCAAGCATTATTCCAGCATGCCACATGGGCTATGCTGTGTATTACTCAACCTTGTAGAGCTAGGCAATATGATACCCATTTCACAACTGCAGAAATGGGCTCAGATAGGTTAAGTAATTTGCACATGGTCGTTCAATTAGTAAGAAGTGGAACTGGGATTGTACTTCTGACCACTCTTTGCACAAGGTCATACAGTTAGTTGAAAAGTGGAAAAGAGCTTCGAATTCTGACCATTCTTACACACTACCTTCAGGTCTGGATGTCAGGACATGTGGAAGAAGATTCTGCCTCCACATCTGTTTCTTACCCCTCACAACTTCCCAGACGAAAGCTGAAGGGTCCCCCACAGCAGCACCATGTGATGTTGGTGTGCCAGCCAGAGACCCTCAGACTTCTCACACTCATTCCCATCTAGTTCTGTCTGCAAGCAAGGTTCATGCAGATTAACTGGGTTATTCTTACTGTGGGCTGGAGATGTTTGGCCACATTTCCAAAGCCTAAGCTAAAATGCTCTGTGAGGTGATCATAGAATTGGCACCACTGGGCCCTGGCTGTTGTGTGTTCTAGAAGGCGTGGGTAATGGAGCCCAGGGATCTCCTCTCCTCTGCTTCCAGGGAGAGGAGCCAGGAGGGAATTTTGGGCACTGGCTGAGAGGAGGTGGTGGGCTGGGCTGGGACTCCAGACCCTGGCCTGTCTCTTCCCCAACCTCAGTTTGGCCTCAGGAGCCAATTTTAGTGTCTGGCAACCCTTAAAATTGTTGCAGAATGTTCGGCCTGTATGTATTTGTCCAGGAGCAAGAGTCCTCAGTTTTCATGAGACTCTCTAAGCTGGAGTGACCCCACAAGGTTTGGAATGACTGGATTAGACAATCTGTCAGATTCTTTTTTAGTCGAATCTTCTCTAAGTTCTGGGACCCCACGGAGCCAGGTGACTCCTGAAACTATTTTAAACCCCCATAAAAAAGTCTCCCTAGAATTAGGCTAACTTTGTTAAGGTTTTCCCAAGGTTATGGTGAACCTTTCTATTCCCTCTCAAGTTCTTTGAAAAAGCTTTCCCCAGCTGGGTGTATGCATCCATGTCCTTTCTGCAGGGGTCTTGCAGGCTGGGGCCCTGAAGAAATGCTGAGCATCGGCCCCCATCCCCTGGCCTTCAGGTTCCTCCTTCACGAGATGGTTCTGGTACAGGGATGGCGCTTCAGAGGTTGCAGGCCCAGGGAGCCCCTGAGAGCAAAAGGGAGGCCACCAGGTGGAAGAAACTGCTCTCAGAGGGGGTCCTTTGGAGCCCCGTGAAAGGCAGTTTATTTAGCAAGGCAGGCAGCAATTTCCTCTGAAGGCTGCCCTGGGAAAAAAACCCTTCTGGAGCAAGAAACTAACTGACTCTGAGAAAAAGCTGAAGAGGAGGAAGGACCGTCAAACTGCCCCAGACCATGGCGCACGGACGGCGGGTCGCGCTCGAATGTCGCCCTGCTCAGCACCAACCTGCCCTTAAATCCCTTTCCAAATTGACGCAACCAGTGACCTGAGCGTTTCCAGCACTGCTTCTAATTCGGCGAGATTTTATTATGGAAATACAGCCCCTGGAGATGTGATACGCGGAACCCCGACCGCTGCCAGTGGGACCTTGCGCCTCCCCACCCGCCCGCTGCCGCCCGGGCTCTCAGAGGAAACTGCATCCCGGGACACGGGCGGGACCCACCGGAACCTGGCGTCCCGTCATTTCCCCAGGGGGTCGCGGCCCCCGAGGGTCATCCTTCGAAAGTGGATCCTTAGTGGGGTCGTCCGTGCAAAGGAGCGAGAGAGGCGGTGGCATTCGCGAGGAGACAGACACAGGCCAGGGAGTCGCGCACCGACTTTCAGGGTTTCCCCGCTGGACCCGCCGGCTAGGGGACGAAAGACTCGGCCAGGTGATCAGAGCCATGGTGCTTCCAGGTACCGAGACTGAGACCCTACGCAGCCTACCCACGCCTCAGTCCCCCTGCGCTCTCGTGTTGGAGCTCTGGGTCGGGAAGGGTCTTTGGGTCTGGGCGACCCCGGCGTCAAACCCGCCTCGCCTGACCCATGCGGGCTGCTCTCGGCGAGGCCGGCAGAGTGTGCCGGGCGGCCCGGGCTGGGTCCGACCCTACACCGGCCGCGTCTTCCAGGGCGCGCGGGCGTCGCGCAGCGAGCGGTCGTGGGGCAGCGCGGCGAAGGCCGAGTGGCGCAGCTGGCAGCCGATGAAAAGGACGACCAGTGCCACAGAGAGCAACAGCAGGAAGAAGAGTAGCAGGTAGGTGGGCAGATCGGGCTTGGTGGCCGCGCCGTCCCGCATGCCGCGCGCCGTGGCCAGCTCCAGCGGCAGCGCGCCCTCCGCCTTGACCGTGGCTCCCGGGGCCAGCGCGCCGCCCGCCGCCGCCTCAGGGCCACCCGTGGCGTTGAACACGTCGCCGTACATGGCCCGCGGGCCTCACCGGCCCCGGCCGGCCCGCCTCACTTCGCCTGGGTCGGACCGGAGCGGCCCGGCGCCTCCATGGTGTGCCCCTCCCTCCCTGCCGTGCGCAGCCGACCGAGGGGCGGCGCCCTGGGGCTAGCCGGGGTCGCGGGAGCCCTGGGTACGTCCGCTCCCTCGGCCCCGAGCTCAGCGGCTTCTCCGCGGGCGGCGGACCCCAGCGCTCCGAGCGGGACGGTTCGGTACCCGCGCGCCTCCGGCTTCCAGTCTCTCGCGGTCGCCACCAGGACAGTGGTCCCGAGTCGCTGGCTCGTCTGGCGGTCTGCAGCCGTCCTCTCGGCTGCGACTCCCGCTTCGGGGAGCTCCGGGCCCGGGGCGCCCCGGGCTACAGCGGCGGGGAGAGGTGCCCGGGGAGCGCGGCCGCAGCCCGGGGTCTCCGCTCAGCGCACAGCGGCAGGGTGCTCCGCGTCCTCCGGCGCTGCCGCCACCGCAGCGTCTCGGAGCAGTCCTGCAGGCTCGGTCCCTGTCGAGAAGCCCGGTGTGCGGCGAGCTTGTCCCCACTGGCTCCTACTGCTGCGCTCTTGTCTTGAGCAGGAGACTGAGCTCTAAGGCGGCTCTGAGCGCGCTCAGGTCTTGGGCGGTGAGGGGGAGAAGGGGGTGGGGCGGGACTGGCGGCGGCGGCCCCCGGGGAGCGACTGCGAACCAATGAGGGCGAGAGAGGACACGGCTGCGACTGCCCTGGCCTGGCCTCATATCACTCACGGACAGAAAGCGACAGGGGGAGAGACACACACACACACACACACACACACACACACACACACACACACACATACACACACACACACACACGGTCACAGAAAGACTGAGGGACAAAGACAGAGTTAAGGCCTATGAGAGCCACTCGCAACACAAGGAACAGCCTGTTGTGGTGAGAAAAACAACTCTGAGCCGAGACTCAGCCAGCGTGCATACCTGCCTTCTCCTCCTTGACAGATTCCCTCAGGCACAGACTGGTTTGCGTCGACCCCCACTGGCAGTGGGTAGCTCAGACAGGGCATACAGCCCCCAGAGGAGGAGGCCCTGGGCAAACAGGCAGAGGCGCGCCCAGATGAGCCTATTCAAGTTAGGACTGGTAACCAGAGCCCAATGTCCCCTCCAGCTGTGTCCTGAGGGTACCTGTGCTTTCCCCACCCAGAGCACATTTGCTCTGCTCTGTTTTAGCCTGTTCTGCTCAGGCACGGTGTGTGTGTGTGTGTGTGTGTGTGTGTGTGTGGAGTGGGGTGGTGGAGGGGTGAGAGGAGGACATGGCACAGGTAGTGGTCTACCTGCCCTTGGCAGCCCTGGAAATGCTTGTGGCCAGGACAGAGCTGGACAGTCAGGTGGATGGGGGCGGAGGGGGGGTGTCTCCTTTCCCAGGAGTCCAAACTTCTCATTTCCTCTGAGAAGCCTTCCAAGCCCCCCAGACTAGAGTGGGAACCACTGCCCTGGGCCACCACAGCTCCTGCACATCTTTTCACAGGTTCCTACCGTGCTGGACTATTGCTGTCTCGCAGGGCCAGATTTAGGGGTAGGTGAGTGAGAGGCCTAGAGCACAAAATGGAAGGTGGCACTTGCTCTCAGGGGTGCAAATGTGGGGTCTGGAGTAGTGAGCTCCTTCAATTTTGTGCCCTAGATGCCTAACCCCTCACCCCAGTCCAGTCCGGTTATCTGGTCACTTGTCTGAGAACTTCAAAGTTTCGTCAAGTTCACATCTGTGTCTCTGTCTCCTTTTCCTCTTTCTCCATCAAGGGGCATAGTACATAGGGAGAGCTTGGTGACGCTGGCTGAATAACCTAGTGGAAAGATGAGTTATTTTTCCTCCCCTCTGACCTCCTGCCTGGCCATAGGCATAGCAAGAACAACCAAGGTGTGCAAGGCAAACCTTGGCCAGAGCTCATCCCCTCAAATCTCTGCTCAGTCCAGAAGAAACACCTCTGTGGCTCTAACTTTGAAGTTGTGGTCCCAAGTCATCACTCCCTGACCGAGTGTTTGGCTGACAAATGAGTGCAAAATGCTCAGAGAAGTCCTCTCTTCAGTGTTTTCTACTTAGTCCCATGGATGGGCCTGTGGGGGACCCCTGGGCCAGGAGGGGACTGTGTAGAGGGCAGGACCTGGCAAAACTCAGCACTGCCCCATCTACTCAGTCACCATTCCAAACAGAGCCTGTCTTAGTCCTGGGGAGCTGCCCAGCCTGCCCCCAAGGCACAGGATCCTGGGCCCCAATGCTTGGCTGCTGCTTAGATGGGAAAGCTGGCTCTTAGGGGGTCCAAGGCTTATCCTTGTTAGCACAGCACAGCCACCACATATCAGTGACATGGCCACAGCAATGGCAGTGGGCCACTCAGGAGAAGGACAGGAGTTCCTTTCTCTGAAGACCTGACCTATTTTGGACAGCATTCTTTTCCCCCTAGCAAGGTCCCAGAGGCCATTATATGAAGCCAGGACAGGCTTCCTAACCAGCACTTTCAGGCATGGGGAGGCTCAGCCTGTGGGTGAAGGGGGTTTGACCTAGAAGAAGCCCCTGCTGTCGGTACCTTCCTGGGTCCTGGAGAGACGTGAATGCAGGACTTGAGTAGCTCAGTTTGGGGTCTGGCCTGGAACTTGCTCCTGGGGTGGGTCTGCATGGGAGGTGACATAGCCTACTTCCCCTCTTTCTCTCACATGTGCAAGGTCTTATGTGTCCCACCTGTGAGTAAAGGAAGAGGGATGAGGGGGTACAGGGGTTAGCTTGAACGTGGGCAAACTGGGCCCCAGAGTCAATGCGCTCAGCCACCCATAATATCAGGTATGAGCTGGGCAGAGGGCTTTCTGCCATCTCCTGGACAGCTTAGTTAGGAGGCTCTCTGTAGAATGTGGGGCAAGCCCCAGCCGTTTGGGCTGAACTAGGAGCGGGGAGGTTAAGTGACTTCTGGTTCTGCTCTGGAAACGTGCTGTGATCACCCAGGAGATGGTATGGAGCAGGGAGTCTGTGAAGGATTTGATGTAGATGTAGATGGAGGGTCCCTGCAGCTCACTACACATGACAGGGTGGGGGGCAGGGAGATCTCTGAACCTGGGGTCCTCGACACTGCTCATTCCTTCCCCACAGCCGCTGCTCTCATCCCATGCTGCTATTTATAGAAATCACATGTGCAAGGTCTTATGTGTCCCACCTGTGAATAAAGGAAGAGGGATGAGGGGGTACAGGGGGTAGCTTGAACGCGGGCAAACTGGGCCCCAGAGTCAATGCGCTCAGCCACCATAATGAACCACCTTCCATGGTGGAGAGGTTCTGGTAGCTACCATTCCTAGCCCTCCTACCACAGCTGAGCACTGGGCTGGGCCTTAGCATCTGCATCCATCTTTCTCTCCACAGCAACCTGTGGTAGGCACTGCTATAGCCCCCATTTTCCCAAGGAGGAAGCCAGAACCCCAGGAAGTGGTGTCATTTGCCAAGGTCACACAGCTAGGTGGTGGTGCAAGAGAGCCTCACAGTCTGCAGTCCGTGCTTGTCCACTCAGTCTGAAGCTGCTTTTTTTGAGTGAGAAACTCGACAAAGAGTATGTGGTCAAAGTGCCTTTCCTTTTAGTAAAGTTGGAGAAAAAGTATCTTGTCCTTTTGGGGGGCCCTTTGGCCCCATCATGACGAGGACACTGTTTCTTTTACAAAAGATATTCAGAGCCCTGAGAGGGAGTCACGTTCCTTGCACGTCCCTGGGCAGGAAATTAAACAAGGCTGGTACTGAGTAAATGCAGAGATGTAGTTTACACAGCTTTTTAGACAAGCCGGAGCGCCTTTCCATTAGGGAGCTTTGTGTACCCGCACATTTAAGTCTTTGGAAAAGATTATAAAAAGGGGTTAGGACGTTGGCCTTGACAGGCAGAGGCCACAGGGCCAGGACCACAGGGCGACCTCTTTCCCATTACATAGTTGTTGAGTGACACACGTTCCTTCCCTGCCGACCTGTCTGCAGAGAAACCGAGAGAGGCGAGGGTGCCTTTCCTGTCACGAGAGAGACATTTGGCAGCTGTTTAAATGAAAACTTGGGAGACTGGGAGCATTAGAGCTTCAGGATTTTATAAACTGTGCCGTGCCGGCCTGTGGTGCTTGGTGGAGCTATTTCTGTTTCTTCTGCATGCCAGGGGAATTATTAAACTACTCAGCATCACGCAGAAGCTGGGGGTGAAGCTCAAGGGTGAAAAGTTGCTGTCTGAAGGTTGGGGTTGGTTAGTTGCTGCTGGAGTAGATTTCCCCTGTGTGGACATTGGTCTGCTGTGAAACAGAATGGCTGCTTCCTCTGTGAATGCTGATCATGATTCTGCTTGCAGAACTGTTTTTTCAACCATTATCCCTGGTATTTTTGTTTTCTTTTGTTTTACAGATGGTTTTGGCAACTGAAGTGGTTGATGACTAAAGGTTACATTTGAGAACGGCCATTTTAAGAACTAAATAGCAAGTAACCCAAGCCCAGGCTCTGAATGCAGCAATGGGCAGTGATCATAGGTGATAGCAAGCTTGGAGAGTGCTCATGCCAGGGCTGTCAAGGTGGCTGCATTTAATTAGTGAGTGGGGTAACTGGAGAGAGGATGGCGTAAGAGGGAGAGGCTTCTGCAGGGAAAGGGCTCCAAAAATGGCTTAGTCTCCTATCTCAGAAAGGATGTCTCTGGCTCTGTCCTCTGGTCCTGTTGGCCTGCATGTCTCTGGTTGGATCAGCTGGTGGGATGGAAAGAGCCAGTTTTGACATTCAGCAGGCCAGTGAATGTGTGCCAGTTTTTGGACCAGGTCTCATCACTCACTGGTTATAATGCCTCCACATCTTTCTCTATGGCCCCAAAGACATGTGACTTCGCTTGACTTTCTGGGTCCCTTTAGGTATGTGGCCTCAAGCCAAGTGGGTCATAGTGACTCAAGGCTCACAGACCTTGGGACTGATAGCAGACTGATTGTCAACCCCTGGGTCTGATCACCTAGTCTTCTCTGGGAAGGGCAGAGGTTTGCCCTTCCCAGAGTGTGGTGAAACCGCACCCCACTTGCCACCTGAGCACAATGAGGGGTGTTGAATGGAGTCATGAGTGGGGCTAAGGGAGGGCCACCACTCTGGCCAAGAACTGGGAAGTAGGTCAAAGCAGGGATAGAACCAGCATTACCAAAAGGAGGAGTGGGACTTGGAACAGGCTTGTTGTTTGGGATCAGTAAGCAGGCTCAGGAGCACCTGGTGATGCCAATCTGACCCTGTGAGAGACAGAGGACTTGGTAAGATGAGCCTCCCCGCTAAAGGTGTCTCAGCCAGGCCTGTGGGGAGTTCCTAAGCAAACATGGCCTGTTAGGGTCCCTGGTCAGGCAGGACAGGCGCCCATTGGTCAAGCACAGAGCCATTTCCCTCTGCTGATACTGGGGCTGGTGGCCCTTTGCAGAAGGTAGTCGAGTTCTGGAGGAAGGGGTAGGTGCCAGGGGTTGAAGTCCCAGCAAGTCCTCTTCTAAAAAGTCCCTCTCCCAACTTCTGGCCCGAGGTAACCCTTCCTTTCTGCTCTCTCTTTAGTGGGCGAGACCCAGGCAGTCCCAGCTGTTTACTGCTGCTGCTGACTGCGTGTCTCAGAGTCAAAGCCTTCCTAGGGTGAAAGTGATGCGCTGATTCTTAGGGTTTGGCCTCTGAGTCATCCAGGAGGTCGAGGAGATCCCCCATGTGTCCTGGGCCTCATTTCTGTGGTCCTTGCTGGGCTTTCTCTCTCTTCTTGCCATCAGTTTGTCCACAGGGACAGCTACTGCTTAGGCTCAGAGCCCTAGTGCTAGACACTGAAATTTTATGGCTGCCTTGTGCCCTTCCCTCTGGTTCATCCTTAGGAGTAGATCCAGGCTTTGTGGTGCCTGGAGCTTGCACATCTTATTATCTCTGGGAATACGACCACGGAGTTAGATTTTACAGTGAATATTTATTTAGAATAAGAAAGAATCAAAATACATATTAAACACTAAAAAAAATCTGACAAAGATCCAAAATATGAAACAAAACAAAACTATCCAGACTGGCTTCTGGCCACTAAGGAAGGACTGGGAAGAACCATCTGGCTTAACCTTCTTGGGGATCAGGAGCAGGCCTGCCGGGAGGCCAGGGAATGACCCTGTTGACCTCTAACCCCACCCATGACTGGGGGCAACATCCATTAGAAAGACTTGGTCTCACTCAGCAAGAATTTTTATGACTCTGGAACTGCCTTCTCTCTGCAGCCTCCAGACCCAGCCCTCTGGGCCAGCTGTGGCTGCACCAGGCTGGGGACAGCAGGAGGTGCAGGCTTGAGCTTTCTGCCTGTGGACTCTGCTTCTGAGCTGAGGGCCTGGGTGGGCAGTTAGTAGCCTGATTTCCCTCTCCGGGAATCAATCCTGGCCCTGCAAGGACAGACACCTGCCCCTCACCCCATCCTTCCCCAAAGACCAGTCCAAGCCTCCAAACCCAGTCCTCTAGAGAAGGCTCTTCCTTCCCTATGGGGTCCTGTCTTCATGGGTACAGATTCCGAGGTCACTTCCTGAACTAATGGGAGGCTGGGATAGGAGAGACATCTTTCTAACAACATTCCTTCTTCATACCCCCTTCCCCGCCATATACACTGAAAATGTAGGGAGAGGTTTCCACCTTTGACTAGAAAGAGGAAGAAAACCCAAGTTTACAAAATTCAGGAGCATATTCCTTCGGGGCTTGAAATTATGTTTTCTTTTTCTCCCAAAGGTTAAAAAAAACTCCAACAATTTGGTTTCTCTCCCATAAAACTACTAGGGACCTTAGTTCCCTTGTTTGGGCAAGTCCCTCCCTACAGCTGCTAATCACCCTGCGCTCCAGACTTTGCCCTTGGCCACTGTCTGGGGTCAGCTCTCATTTCTTTCCTGGTCCTTCCTGCCCCTCTGCTCCTGGGCAGTGCCATCTCTCCAACGGGTGGCTCAGAGGCCCTGGGGAAGGAGGGACTCGTGTGGGGGAGGGGCAGAGAAAGGCCCCCTGACCAAAGAAGCAGCACATTGATCCTAAAAAATCCGAGAAAGATGATCCCTTTTGCTCTGTCAGTCCTTGACAGGGAGGGAGGGAAAATATGCCTGTGGCCTGATTCATGGGGAAATGTGATTATTTTTAAAAAGTTTTAAGTGAGAGAACTGAAGCTGTCCTTTAGGTGGCATTTTAGAACCTAAATTGGAAACCACATTAGCATTGCCATTTTATGCCGAGGCAATAGAAATTCAACATGCTCCTTCCTCAAGCTCTGGGGTTGGACTTGAGATTGTCTCCGTCCTGGCAGTTTTCCTTTGGGGAGGCATATAGGGCTCTCTGTGCTCTAGTTCTGCTGGGGAAGGGGCTTCTCCCACCCCCTCCCCTTAGGAGGCTCATGCCGAACTCGTGTCTGGTAGATGGGAGGAGTAAGCTGGATGACTCGAAGTTGTCTGGCACCTTCTCGGAGACAGCCTTTAAGATGACACTCCCCTAGAAATGATGCGGGGCTTCACTAGTGAGTGATGGTCTTAACTCAACTGGGACCAAAGAAGGAAAACAAGAAGTTGCTTGGGGTGGGGTGGATCTTCAGGGCTTTTCAAGAGATGACAAGCTACCAGCCAGCCCAGTCCTCCCAGCCCCGTATTCACCCACCCAGGAGAGAAAAGCAGTGTCACCCATGGTTCTTCAATGGGAACTGAAGGGCTAGGGGCAGTATTCTCCAGGGATTGGTCTCATTTTCTTTTCATGCAGGCAGCAGGAGGTGCAAGCTTGAGCTCTATACCTGTGGACTTTGCCTCTGAGCTGGGGCTCCTCGATGGGGAGGGTCCTCTTTCTGATTTTTTTCAGAATCACCCGGCATGTTTTTTAAAATTCAGACTTTCGAACTCAGCATTTGGAGCTGTGAGTGGGTGTGTGCATTTGTATGATATTGTCAAGTATTAACCAAGGTTCCCCTCTGCATTTCCTGACACCTGTTATCCTTCCTTGCAGCCAGGCGACAGCCAGACTGTTCAACATTAATTGCTTCGGAGAAGTGAAGACATCACAGCACTCAGCTAACAAGGGAGTCAAATTATTGGCTTTTGAGTTTCAAAAGTTTAGGCCTGGGTATGAGGTTTGGACTAAGACATGATGAGTAGGGAAAGCACTGCGGCTAGCACACATGGCACCTTTGGGTGAGTTATAAAAAGGTGCTTTTCCCCTGAGCCTCCTGTTGCACCCCCACCTTTCAGCAGGGTGCCCTTGTGCAGTGCACACACTGTTCAACTTTATGAAACAGTGCTGTGTAAGAGCAAATTTTCACATCCCTGAAGTTAGAAAAAAATCTCCCTGATCTTGGGGCAAGGTAGATTGGAAGGTGAGGAGAGGAGGGTTGGTGGGGATACAAGACCTCAGATGTGGTTGGGTCTCTGAGAGGGGGCAAAGGGGTTCTCTACCTTGAGAGGATGACAGAAACACAGCTAGCTTGGGGGCTCAGGGTGCAGAGGGAGATCATACATGACTTTCAGTAGAGCCCTAAGGAGGTAGAATACTTCAGAGTATAGATGGCTTCCCCAGCCCCACTAGGTGGGAGGTGGTAGGAACATTCCTCAACCCCCCTCTGTGCATGGAAGTGCTGAGGGCCACCTCAGGCTGTCACCAGCTCCCGAATGACTTGAAGACAGAAGGGCTTCTGAGTTAGTGCTCTGAGAAGGGGAAATGGCATGGCAGAGGCCAGCAGACATTCTGAGGCTGTGGGAATGAGGGTCCCCACAGCAGCAACCTACAGGACTGACTTATAGGAAGCAGGTAGGACAACAGAGGGGCTTGGAGGATGCCAAGGTAGACAGAGAGCTGTGGACGAGGTGACCGCTGCTTTCAGCACACAGAATTTAGCACAACGCCAGGAAAATGGGTGGGGGCCTCAAAACTGAGCTGAGATTTCTACCTCAGAGGAATGGGGAGGGATTAATAGAGACTGACTAATAGAAACATAATCTTACATTTCTTACCCACTTCAGTTTGCAGATTAAGATTTATATACATATGCAAAGAAAATCTTAAGTCAATACCTCCTAATAATTGTCTTTGGGTGATTGGATTAAGGGCGATTTTCATTTTCTTCTTTTTTGAGAGCTGAGGTTTTTAAACATTTCTCCAGTGACCGTGGTTTACTTTTGTAATGAGAATTTTTTCTTTTTTTAAGTATAAAATGGAACAACAAAAGTAATTTGCATTTTTATTTCTCTCCCCCTCCTTTTCTGGAGTCCTTGTTTTTGAGGTGTCTCATCTATCTGGCTTCCTGCAACACCCTCGGGCCTCTGGACAGACAGCAAAGGCCTGGACACTGGCTGAGAGGTGGGCTGGGGCTAGGAAGGGAGGGAGGCACTGGGCCCACTCGGGAGTCTGGGAAGCCCTAGGCCCTGATTCATGATGACAGTGGCAGTAACACCACAAAGGACAATTTTCTCTCCTCTCTGCACCCACTTGAGGGATAGCCAAGGTGGAAGGGAAACTCTCGTCATGTTTTGGCTTCCTGGAGATGGCCTCTCCTCCCCAGGGGCAGGAGGGTCAGGCTGGGCTCGGCTGAGCCAGAGGGAGAGTAGGCTGGGCTTGCTCAGTGTCCAGGCTCCCAAAATAGCGCTCCTTCCCGGAATCTCTTCTCTGGCCCCTTAGAGCTCTTGCTCAGAACCTCACTCTGAATCACAGAGGAGTGAAAGGCCCACCCCTCAGGCCCCAGTAGGACCATTAGGAAAGAAAAGGAAAAGATGACAAACCAACCAGGCCCCTTTAAGGGATCCCCACCTGGGAAGGGACAGGGATGAAAATAGAACCAGGCAAGCAGAGGGGGAGCTTTAGTGGGCTGGTGGGAGAAACATGCTGATTATTAGCTAGAGAATTACCTGGGTCTAATTATGAGCTCACTTAAGCAGCTCATTTCCTCCCAATACAGATGGGAAGTGGCTTCATTTCAGTCACAAAGAGGAGGAAAGGCTGGTTGAAATAAAAGGTAAATCTCAAAGATGAGGAGCCAGCTCCTGTGTCTTCCCTCCCCACCCTAGTCCTTCCCACATGTTGGTTATGGAGGGAAGAGGAGTGGGCCCCCACCCTCTTCTCATTCTCTGTCTCTGACTATCTCTCTTTGTCTCTGCCTCCCTTTCTTTCTTACATACACATACCCTGCCACGTTTGTGAGTAAAACCTACCGGTATGATATGGGATGAGACACTCCCCATCAGGTGGTCTAATGCTGGGACATCCTGGAAGCTTGCTGTACTCTTTGACTCCAAGTGAATCCCAAGTTCCCAGGACAGAATGGAAGGGGACATTGCCCATACCCCACTGCAAGAATGACATTTCCTCACTCCAAGAAGCAGGAGATGAAGTCCAAACTATGCCATCCCTGGAGAAGATTACTCCCTTTACTATGAGTTTCTACTGAATAGCAACACTATTTAATAATAGATGTGCAGTAGAGGAAAGGGTAGGGTGGAGCTTTCACCCCTATTTTGTTTCTTGGTGCCTCCAATGCTCTATCTCTATATTTTCTGTGTGACCATATCTTACATATGCTTCCCAAACTGGGTCAGTGCTGCCTCTGTTAAGACCAGAGAGCTAGCTAGAGCACTGGGCTAGGCTTGGGGGCTGGTCCCCACTCCACTGCCCACCAGTCAGGTGACCTACTATCCATGCCATTGGATGGGGGATTGCTGTAGCAAGTGTTCAAATATGGTTGACCGTCAGTCACCTGGAGCTGCTTCTTTTTTTTTTGAGTCTGAATCTCACTCTGTTGCCCAGACTGAAGTACAGTGGCACACTCATGGCCACCTCAGCCTTCCAAGTAGCTGGAACCATAGGTGTGTTCCACACCCAACTAATTTCTTGATTTATTGTAGAGATGAGGTCTTGCCAAGTTGCCCAGGCTAGTCTCAAACCCCTGGACTCAGGCAATCTTCTCACCTGGGCTGGGATTACAGGTGTGAACCACTGTGCCCGGCCCACCTGGAGCTTCTTGAAGTAAAGATTCCCAGGTCCCACTCCTAGTCTGGGGATCTACATTACCAGTATATGTTCCGGGGGATTCTGAGGCAGGATATCTCAGGACCTCGCTGAGGTATACCATGCAAGGAATGACTCTTCTTCCCAGGCCACCTGCCAGGTGTTCCCTAGCCTAAGGGCATTCCTCCCTGTCGGCTCATTGGCACCCACTCTGCACCCAGTCCAGTTCATGGGTCCAGGGTCCCAGGAGTTGAACTTACAGTTGATGCTCTTTCTATGAGAAGGGGACCATGAATCCTGCTCTCCCACCTCACTGGGTCACTGTTTTAATTCAGTGAGATAAGGGATGGAAAAGTACTCAGACAGTAAGATTAGAAATCTTAGGGGGTATTATCATTGTCCATTGGGCAGCAATTCACTGACTGCCCTGTAACCTCTCTTCTCTTGCCCACCACTCTTTAAAAAAAATCTCAGGAATCTCAGGATTGCCTGTTCCCAGGCTTGTCTCTTTTCTCTCCAGTGAAACTGAAAGCTCCTCAGAGCTGGAGTCCCTAGACTCCTTTCAGTCCATTGCACACTGTGATCTAGAGCTGAGGAGACAGCTGAGTTGACTGGTTGCACTCAGCTTGTTCAACAAAGTACACATCCTTTTGCAAAATGGCCAGTTATTTTTGGAGAGTTTCTACTGGTGTCCAGAAGGAGGGTTTCTTTCTAAGTGGAGCAAACCCAACCTGGGGAGGTTGGAAACCCTGACTGTCTTCATTAACACCTACTGACTTGCATTCATAGGGTACTGTTGTTGTTAGAGGCACTAGGTCTTATGATTCAGGAGTAAATAATTCTTTTGGAATCAGTGGGTGCGAGTGATTGCGCTTCTACAGATAGGCTAAGTATGGTGTGAGCAGTTCCTGGATCATCCCTTAATCTCTTTGTTTTAGTTATCTATTTTTCATTTTTGTAGAGATGGGGTCTTGCTTTGTTGCCCAGGCTGATCTTGAATTCCTGGCCTCATGCAATCCTCTTGCCTTGCCCACCCCCAAAGCATTAGGATTATAGGCATGGGCCACAGCGTCCAGCCACTTATTTGTTACTGGGTAACATACCACTGCAAAACTTAGTGGTTTAAGGCAACAACTCTTTATTATTTCTCATGACTCTGTGGCCGACAAGGCCCAGCTGAACGGTTCTTCTGCTACTCATAGCTGAACCACTTATGCAGCTGCGTTCAGCAGGGAGCTTGATGAGCCTGGAAGTACAAGAGGCCTTTCATCCTTCCAGGTTTCTCTCCACATGGCCTCTCCACATTCAGTAGTCTAGCTGAGCTTCTTTACAACTGCTGGCTTGTTGTCAGACAGGCTCCACTGGGATGTGCTTGTTGAGTCGCAGCTTATGCTATACTTGCTAATGTTCCATTGGCTACAGCAGGTCACATGACCAAGCCTGGCCTCAGAGTGGGAGGGAGATGTGCAAGGGCAGAAGTACAGGCAGGCTTGTTTCCTTGGGGGCCACGGATGTTATAGTTCACCTTTCTTTCTCGGGAAGTTATCAAACACTTCATAGAACAGGAGAGCAGCTGTGTCAGGCATTTGGGTTTATTTAGGAAAGGGAGCATCTGCCCCAGCACAGCGTATTTCTTCCATCTGGGACCCAGTGCTCCCTGCCTGCCAGTTCCTGTGCCTGGAGGCCTGTGCTGTGACTTGGAGGAGGTTACGTCGACCCAGGCTCCCCTGTTCTGTGCCAGTTGTTTATGCCCATAGGTAACCACAGTCTGGAAAGAGGAGACTCTGAGACTTGGCAGGCAGGCAGCTTCTCAGATTCTCCCTTGGCAGTAGAGTGGCTTCATGCAGGTGCTGCCTCTTGCTCATTGGTCTCTGGGTGGTAGCCTCCGAGGGGCCTGTGGGAGTCCCTGCAAATCCTGAAGCGAAAGCCATGGACGTCTCCTCCACATCTCCTTGGATTGTCTCTAGGTCTTTGCTGCCAGGTGGACCCATGTGGGAGCACATAAGGGGCCCCTCTTCCCTGCTCTTCTTCCCTGTGCCTGTGTGCTGGGGGCTGGGGCCCAGATTCCATTCTCACCTTCAAGTCTCCTTTCTTGTCCCTGCCTGTGTGGTGGAGCACCAGGGGTGGCCAGCAACACCCCATGGGTGGGCTTGGGGCACATTTCTAGTCTCTTTAGAGTTACCCAGGTGCCTGGTCCGTGACTCTGCAGTGGTTGTGCACACAGGCTGTGTGGGGAGTGACAGTCCCTGTGGCTTCCTCATACCTCTGTGTTCTTGTCTCAAACTGTTAGCTCCTTTCCCAGAAGGTGTCCCTTAGGCTTCACCTCCGGGTGCATCTTTCATGTCATATGGGTACAGGGAAAGGACAGACCGAAAGGTCTTTGAGAATCAGGGAAATGGCATTTCTACCATTGGGAGAAAAGGTTGAAAATCTGTCCCAAGCAACTAGAATGCTCATCTGTACCATCTTTTCCCTGCAGGCTCAGCACAATGGACACCATTCACCACTGAGCTGGTGCGTGGGGACGTTAAACTCAGAAGTCCTAGAATACAGCAAAAACATCTGTGCTTCTCTGAAAGGAAATGTCGTGAGAAGACAACCCCATGGCCCTTGCGGAAGCACAAAATACATATTCTATTCATGGTGTCTGTGACAGACAGCGATAATGCTGGGAGCATCTTACTTGATGATGTGTCTGAAAAACCAGCCTTGGCTCTCAGAGTGTGTTCACCTTCAGCAGGGCTCACCTGGCCCTGGGGATATCTGCTTCAGTTCTGCAGACCAGAAAGGTACCAGGGGATCTGTTTTGCTGGAGCACCTGCCTGTACTGTGATTGATTTGAGCTGAGCAGGAAACCCTGGGGCTCTGTCTGTTCTGTCACTGAGATGATCTGAAGAGTCACTTCCTCTCTCTTGATGGCTGACCCTGCTCCCCTCCTGGCATCACCATCTGGAAACTCAAGAAGTCAGCTGCACAGCTGCTGGGGTCCATGCTACGCTCAGTGATCTACGCTCATGGAAAGCTGGGGAAGTCCCCAGATCCAACATAGAGTTGTATTTCTGCAACTCCAGTAGTCCACTTCACCAGCCTATGCCCACAAAATAAAGCTGTGTATTTCCTGTTTACAGCAACAGCCTCACCAGCCAACAATCGGTCCTCCTCACAGAGTCTACTGGTTATTTCTGGAATCTCTGAGGGGTTGGTCCCATAAATAAGGGTGGCCACTGTGGTCACCATGTCAGCTGCCTTTCTCCTCTCTCTGCTTTTCCTCCCATTGGCCTCCCCGCTACCTACTGCCTCCATAGGTGTTAAGAGATGCTGCACAGGGACCACTGTCCCTCATGGAGATGCCCACCTGCCAATTTTGGATTTTTCCAAAGCTGGAGCCTGGGCAGAGCAGGAAGACACTTCTCCCTGGTCCTGAGGTGCACGCATGCCCTATGCCCCAGAGTAGCCCTGCTGTGCCCCACAGCCTTGACAATTCTCTTGGACAGTTCAGCCAGTTTTGGCTCTCATCCATTGTCCCGAATCTCACTATGTCTCAAGAAAAACAGTCCTGGCAGTTTCTGGCCCTCGTTCTTCTAACCATAAAAGCCCCAAACCAGCTCCAGGGCAAGGGTGGGGAAAATGAGTCATAGCATCATTTCTTTGTTCATCAGGGCTCTGAGGATGTAAATGACAGAAACCCAAAGCAAATTAGCTTAAACAAAAGTGGGATTTATTTGGCGATGAAGCTAAGAAGGCTTCTGGAACAGGTCACCAGACCGAAGGAAGAGCTGTAGGAAGCGGGCCTCAGGGTCGGACTTGATCCCAGGTCAGTGCCCCCACCCCCATTTCCCTTCCTCCCTCTTTTTTCTTATCTCTCCCTCCCTCTCCGATCTCTTCTCCCTTCTCTTTGACTTCATTTGCAGACAGTCCCTTTCCATATGGTGGGGCGTGTCTACTGGTGTCCCAGAGTCACATTTCTCTTTTCAGGCTAGGAAACCCTATGAAAAATGACTCTTCTTTCCCAGTGGCTACATCTACAGAACTCAAGGAAGGACGATGACCGGCCCTACTTGGGTCTGCCATCGATTTCAGGGGAACAGGGCACTCTTATTGGCCGCATTGGGGTTAGGTGCTAGCCAGTGTCTGGTGGGGGGAGATCTGTTACCAGCCACAGAGTGGGGAACAGCTGGTACAAAGCCTGCATGCTCCATGCCCTTCCCTCATCTCCCTCTCCCTGGCCTCTGCACCTGCCTCTCTCTCTCTTGATTCCTGGATATTCGCGTCCCTGGGCAGTGGGGGTACACATGGCAAAGTTAGATAGAAGCGTTGTCTATCCTACAGTATCTGGACCTGCCCTCAGTCAACTAAAAGTGCCTTGTGAAGATTTTATTTGGCATACTTATCTTCTTCTGTCTTCTATTTCCCCACATGCTGCCCATCTGTTGGGCGGAGTGGAGGCTGCTGACCCTGAGGGGACCATAGGACATTTGGGGCTCTTTGTCAGTGCATAGCTGACGCGGCATCCGTGTCAAGGCACAGCGGGCTCTGTTTGGCCCAGTTATTTCTGATTCAGACACTGAAGACATGAAGTCAGAACTTTTAATACTTATTGTAAGGAAGGGACACTTTGTCCCTGCCTCAGCTCAGGAAGGCCCCTTCCTTCCTTCTCTTCCTTCCTCCCAGGTGTGGGGGAGGGGCTGGCTGACAGCAGGTGGCTGGGCTGGTCCTTGCTCATTCCAGGCGAGGCCAGCAGTGTGGGAGGTGGCCCAGCCACAGCCTTGTTTCTGCCTCCCACTGGGGTCTGGCCCTGTCAGCGGGCAACTTGACCTCTCTGTTCTCACAGCCTTGCCTCCAGCCCTCTCCTGCTTCAGTCTGGGTAAGAGAGAGCCCCAGGTTCCTCAACCCCCATTTCTCTCAAGCTTTGATTCTTGCCTCCTCCCTCTCCCTTCTCTAAAGGCCCAGGCCTCGGGAAAACAGGGCCTGGCACATCTTTATTTTGTCCTGCTTTCTGTCATTCCTTCCCTGAAACAAAGGGCATAGGTTGTCCTAGCTGCTTGATGGCACCATGAAAGCAAAGGAGACATACCAGGCCTAACGTTGGCAGGTGTTTCCACAGTGCCATCCAACCCATGCAGCCCAGTTACAGGATGAGGTTGGGTTAGCCAGGCTCCTACTGTGTGTCTGAGAGACCAGTGTCGGAAGTGGCTTCCCTGCCTGGTTAACCAGCGCAAGTCGATGGACATTCGTGTGTCTCTCTTGGAATTCCTTCCCTCTAGGACTTTCACCCTTTGAGGAAGGCAGGGAGAGCTGAGATGAGCACAACGTGGAGGCATGCTTGCTTTCCTGCCTCCTCTGCTGATGCAGGCTCCTCAGGCCTGTGGCCTCTGGGGCCCTCAAACTCAGCACTTCACACAGGCAGTAACCAGTCTTGGAGAAGTGATAGGCCCAAGGCTGCTTATTTTTTAACCAGATGCTGAGTGTTCCTGTTACTGAAGGAGCTTTCTCAGTCAGCCTTGCCTTGGGGAATCTCTCCCCCTGCTTCCCCACATGGCTTGTGTAGGGCAGGGTTTTGTGTTTGGCCCTTGCTGGGAGGGCAGGAAGAAAGGAGAGTGACTTCTTCTATGGGCAGAGGTGGCCCTGTGCTTTCTCAAGTGTGTGAGCACACATCCCTTAGGGACAGCTCCGGGGATTAATTAGGGGCTTTTTCCTGGGAAACCTTACGATGTTGGTTGCGTCATTGGAAGGTGACAAGTCACCAGAGAACTTGCTGCTTAACCACCGGTTATCCAGGAGGCTGCCACTCCTGGGTCACACATGCAGTGGACAGAGTATGGCGTGGTG